>JBAMJV010003323.1:0-218585 GCA_037951105.1 Echinarachnius parma | reverse complement strand
GGCGACAGAAGAAAGGTGAACGTCTTGGGGATTTGGGGGGGGGGGGGGGGGGAGAATACAACAATAGTTCGGATGAATGGGTTTGCTCGGCCCCCTTACCACTGTCGTAACACCCCCCTTTACATCGGGGATTCACACCGGTACCAGCACCAATAGTCAATACACTACCCGGTACTGGACTGGACCTTACATAATCATTGGAATTATATTTTTGAAAGATCTTGGAATGCTTTTTGTAAACAATGCCCGAGTTTCATTTTTGTGAAGCATAAACATTTCCCAAAACGGTAAATATTGCCCTGCTTTTTATCTGTCAGATCAGTTATTTGGTTTTGTAAAATGTTGGTAAAAACGATTCAACATGTTTTGTTTTCTTCCACCTGTTTTTGCAGGAAACGCGGTGCGGCGGCAGCGGCGATTCGACGGGCGGCTCGGGCATCTTCTACCCGATAGCGTCGGGGTCGCAAAGCGTGGGCAACGCGCCCGAGTCACCGCGGCCCAACCACCACCACCCGTTCCACTTTCATCACGGCCACCACTTTCACCACTCGTCGTCGCGAGACAAGGAACATTTAGGACACCACACACACCACCCGCACCCGGGTGGGGACATCATGTTGAAACCGAGTTCGCTCAAAATTGGACCTAGGATCGAAGTGACAGACTCGACCGATTCGTTGGACAGGGAAGTGGAGTCGCTAAGTTCTCGGTGAGTAATTATAATTTATATACTATTGATCATATATGTTGTAGATGATGAGCTTGATGATGATAATAGTGTTCTATGATTATGATGAGGATGATGGTGATGATGATTTAGATATGAAGAGGACCAATGATAATGAGGATGTCTGATGATGAGGAGGAGTCACCCATGCAAGTCAAGGGACAATACTTTGTAAGGAGGAGTATGGATGATGACGATGATGAGGAGGAATATTCAATAATGATTAATGATGATGATGATAATGAGGTAACTGAGGAGGATGATAACTATGATTGTGATGGTCATTGTGATAGTGACGAAGATGATGTCTGATGATGAAGACGAGTCTTTGATGACTTTGATCAAGGTTGATGGTTGATGATGATGATGGTGATGTTGATGATGAGTACTACTATTATGACAATGTACATTCTTGGTATGGTGAACTTTATCCTCATTACTATACAAAATATTACAATTGCCATTATAGCCAGTGTAACATATTATGTCAGTAATAATAACTTTTAAAAATAAAATATGTTTGACTGTAGTTTGGTCTGTTAGTTTGTGTGATGGTTGGTTCGCCGTGAAGTTGCCAATTTGAACAACAATTTAATCTGATTTGAATACTGTATGTGACCATGCGTTGCCAATTTAATGATTTTCTTAAATAAACAAAAAATAATGATCAAAGCATGCCTGTTCAGTAACAATACAGTATGAAGTTAGAAAATAGAGAAATGTATGCTCTTTCTCCTTGTACACTTCATGATACTTGCTGAAATGTAGGACTACCAAACCACAAATAATTGGGCCATTGTCCTTGATCGGAAAGTAGGGGGGGGGGGGGGGAGGCTGTTTTTTGCTGTATAGCAAAACATACCCTTATAATTCTGCACAATAATTATGTAACATAAAAGGATGAAAGATCATGGGAACCACCCCCCCCCCCCCCCCCCCCCTTGCCGGATTCAGCAAACTTGTATGCTTACAGTGAGATTTTTTTTGAACAAAAAGGTTACTGGTAGTAAGGATAAGTGTTGTAGTGAAAATGATAACAGATCATTTTGGTTCAAAATATATTTTTTTTTCAGCTTCAGCCAACTGTTCTGAAGTACTGCTTGTTATAACCTTGTTTCTATCTGTACTATGTCCACAAGAACACAGTACACAAGCCTTCACACCAACTTTTTTTCTGTACTGACCCGTTCAGGGCTTTAGGCAAGTAAAATAAAAATGTTGTCATTTTACTCGCCCCAATATAAAATTTACTTGCCGTCTTACTTCTAGATGAAATTAACATGTAACATTGTTCTCTTGAACAATTATTTAGTTGCCTAATCGGGCGAGCAAACTAGACATTTGATCTTTTTATGAAAGTTTACTTGCCCGACATCAATTTTTACTTGCCCCGGGAAAGTGGGCAAACTGTGCTAGTGTCGAGCCCTGGTTTCTAGTTCCCTTTGATATACATACAGTACTAGTAAGGACTATAAACTTTTCCCATGGCCGACATATCAAAAGATAATAGAGAAATGAATGTGAATAGGAGCAAGCAGGCATTGAAACTCAAAAGGGGAAAGCACAATGAGCGGGGAAAAAAAGAATAAAGCCTACTGATCAATGACGAGCAATTATCTTCGGTAAATTGGACAATCGGTAAAGCCCACCTATTGATTTTCTTCTATAGATGTGTTTTTTTTTTTCTTCATATTTGAGATCACGCTATAGTAGACTAGACTCTTTGTTGAATAGTAAGAAAGTAGGGACACTGATTTTCCGTTTCAAAAAAAGGCCTTTTCCGTTTCAGAAAATCTGGAATTCCGTTTTTACCTGCCTGAAAAACGGAAATTCCGTTTTGCCATAGACTTTGTACATGTGAAAAACTGCAAATTCCGTTTACATAGAACTCCATACAAAATTCAATGAGTAGGGTAAAATCATGATTTTCACCCACAAATCATCAAAATTTGGGGTCGAAAGTGTCATGCCTGATATCAGGAAGGACTTACCACAGGCCAGAGAGTAAATATCTTTAAAATGTATTCAATAATGATTAAGGCTGAGTTGGTTCGGTCCGTCACACCGGTTCCCTACCGTCACCATCGGGTCCCGACCGTCACCATCGGGTCCAGGTTTCGTTTTTTTCGGAACGGGCACCGAAAAAAAAAAAAAAAAAAGATTTTTTTTTTTTTTTTTTTTTTTTTTTTTTTTCCGTTTTCCGTTTCAAATGGTCAATTCCGCGATTTTCCGCGATTTTCCGCGATCGCGGAAAATCCGTGTCTCTAAGAAAGTTCTACAAGCCTACTGAGTACTGTGAACGATTCTGTACCACTGCCTAGCTGCAATGATGTGAGGGAATGTTCTTGTGAGAATGTGATCTAGACCTGTAAATATAGGTTGAGGGTTTTTTAATTGAAAATGTGCAATGTTCGTATGAATAAATGCCCTACTAAGAACACGACTATCTCTTTCACACATTACCTAGTGGACATGTAGCAGATCACACAAAATACACATTTTATCACGGGTTCTTTATCACCAATGCATCACTTTTTGCACATGTCATACAAGTTACTAGATCCCTTTTGACAGATTTGTTTGGCTAAGTCTGTAAGGTCAAGATATTGCATGGGTATATACTGTATATTCAATGCACAAAATGTTAGCATGTTAGAGCTCTCATAAAATGCCCCCCAAAAGATCATTCCAAAAATGACAAAAGGAGACCTTAGAAATTATCTTAGAAAAAAAATGTATGTACATGTAGTTCAATGGACAGAAAATTAATTTCAGAGCGCTGTTTTGTTTATTAATTAATGCAGGCAATAGTGAAAGTTGGTGGTACAAAATGAAAGAGTAACAGCCTTGCACTTTCTTGTTAGAAAACTTAGATATCCTGGTTATTGACCCGTAGTATCATTACAAAGGTTTTTTTGGAGTAGATAGGTTTGAGGACTTACCTTGTACTTTAGCAGGTAGTAGATCATGTAAGAAGTGGTAGTTTTAAAAACCCTTGAGTATATCTATAGACTAAGACAGTGCATACACTGTATAAGGTTGGAGACCTTTCATCTGTAGACCAAGACTAACAAGTATCTAGTCATTCTAGATCAACCTTTATTGAACCCATAATTTGCATTCACCTATTCAGGACTGTTTGATGTTGGCATAACATGCAATCTTTATCCAGAACCCAGCCCTGAGTTTTTGTTTTTGTGTTGTTTGTTTGTTTGTTTTTTGTTTGTTGTTGTTGTGATTGTTTTTTTTTTTTTTTTTTTTTTTGTTTTTTTTTTTTTTTTGGGGTGGGGGGGGGGGGGGGGGGGAACGGCCTTGAATGACGGGGTTCAGAACATAACCAATGTATGTATGTAAAATGCACATGTATGTTTGTTTTTTTTTATTAAAAATTTTCAAGAGGTTTTTATATAGTTGTTGACATTCTCTATCTAACCATTATTTCAACAAAACATCACATGCATTATAATTTTGTATGAAAAATGGTTGAAACAAATGCTTTTTTAGAGAGCACCCTCTTGTGTTTTAATGGCTCTTATTAAATGATAAAAGGCTTTTTTTATTAAAGTCGTTGGCAATTTTCTATTCCTTTCGAGCATGGTGGACTATAACTATTAGTTTGTAATGTTATTGTGCAGGTTTTGGTTACTAAAGCTCAGCCTTACCAAAACTGTACTACCCCTTTAACAATTGAAAACAGTTATCTTTAAAAAGCAACTTTAACGGCTCTACACTAGCATTGTTTTATAGTGGCCCAGTTGTGCCATCACATTTCCCCCCTAAATTGTTGATTTCTCAAATTGTTCATTAGTAAACTGTACACTATTCTTATACAAATTTAATTTACATGATTTTATTAGTGTCATTGTCAAGTCAGTCAAGTCAAACATTTAGTTGCGTGATCAGGCCCACTAAAATATGTTCAATTCCTAATGATGACTTTATTTGCATTAACTGTTACCAAGTTATGATTTTAAAATATTAGTTTTTCAAGGACAAATGTGTTGATAATTATAATGAACAATTTTATAAAGAGCATGATTGCTATAGAGGAAAAGATTTACTAAGAACCACAAATACTAGATCACACTTGATTTGTTTAGGAATTCTTTTGCTCAAGGTGGTTTGACCTTTTGTTTCATTCCCTGATGAAAGAGAAATTCCTAAGATGTAACTATCAACACCCATGCTCAAGGACATAAAATCCAATA
This sequence comes from Echinarachnius parma, assembly GCA_037951105.1. Taxonomy (NCBI): domain Eukaryota; kingdom Metazoa; phylum Echinodermata; class Echinoidea; order Clypeasteroida; family Echinarachniidae; genus Echinarachnius; species Echinarachnius parma. The sequence continues at coordinate 213,650 of JBAMJV010003323.1, read as the reverse complement.
TGCTTTCCATTGATTTAACCAATGACCTACGGGAACCTTGTGGGTCCTGCATGAAATCTAGATAGATGGGGATTGCAAAATCTACTAGGGAGGAACAGTTTAAAGGCATATGCGTGTGTTAGAATGGGTAGTCAGCAAATTCCAACTCGTGCTCCACCGTAATCTCCCGAGGTAAACTCACGATATGTGTTGAATCGATCGAAGAGCGGTGCTTCTTATGAAATTGCATGCAGCACACAGCTGGTATCTATTTACCGAGCGAATTGCTCGAGCTGTCACCTGAGCCCTGAGGCAATCGCTGATAAGATTTTAAAAAGCGGCACGTTGAAGTCGGTGCGGTTAAGCGTGTTACGTAATAGTTTCGCTCGTAAAATCTCTGATGGAATTCCATTCGACTAGTACAAATATTCCGAACGCGATTCGTGCCTTCGTGAAGTGGGACAGTTTGCGATCGCTACTTATAACTGAGCCAATGGGGATTACATGTACGTACCGTGCGTAAAAGTGCGCAATATGGATCCACGCGTCAAATATACTGGTCTGAATTCCCTTTAACAAATGCAAGCCTCTTTTGGGGCATAACAGTCATGTATGCCAGTGAAAAAATACATGGGAGCTCGGGGCGAATTCGCCCCCGAAAATGCCAAAAATAGACCCCGAAAAATCATAAAAGAGCCCCGGAAAATTTGCATAAAGTTCAATGCAGATCAATTTTAGGAGTGTTATTTTCATGCAGGTAAACTTGAAAAGTAGCCCCCGAAAAATATATTTTAATTTTTTTCCCTGATGTATGCATTCACCATAGAGCCCAGCCCAATTATCTTTGGGCCAGTTCTGTACGGGTTAAGGGGATATTGCACCAATTTCAAGAACTCTATTGCCATCACTTCATCAATATCAATAACATTTTACGATGCTGCAATTTTGCATGGAATTCTAATATCGAAATGTCAATTTATGTTACCTAGGGTAAAAAAATACTTTTACAATCTTATCTATATACCGGAAGTTGCATGTAACAAATGTCAGTGTACCCTCGATATTTTGATAGTGAGAATCATATGTGACCGGCGATAGCAAAACTCTGCACTTGTCGGTAATTCATGTTTTGAAGAAATGGGCATTTCAAGTTCACATAATGTGTGTATATTAAAAGACCTATGATTGTAAAATTGAAACAATCATATCTTCGCCAATTATTGACCAATTTGCTAGAACCGGGGCATCAAATGAAAGCTTGTGATGAGGCCTTTCTAATGGTATGAACATTTTTACCGACAAGTGCAGGGTTTTGCTATAGCTGGTCACATATATATAATCATTCATTCCCCATTATTGACATACATTATCGTGTCTATATGACTCAGTTTATGCAGGGCTCGACGCTAGCACTTGCCCTGTTGCCCGGGGCAAGTAAAAATTGATGTCGGACAAGTAAAATTTCATAAATGGTCTAGTTTGGTTGCCCGACTGGGCAACTACATTTTTGCCTTTTAAAACTTAAAGTCTTATGAGTAAATCTCATCTAGAAGTAAGCTGGCAAGTACGTTTTCTGCTTGGGCAAGTAAGTTATGATTCTGCTTGCCCAAACGGGCATGTAGGAAAAAAGTTAAAGGGACTTAGTAACATTGTCCAAATCTTCAAAATAAAATTGTAATTCTAGCGGTTCCCTTATACCTTGTTGTATTCGTATTAACAATAAAATCATGGGACAGGTTTCGGTTTTTCAAATTTCCCTTTCATTACAAAGATATGTACGATCGAAGTATTCAGATAAGAAAAACTCCGGGAGAGTTTTTCTTATCGTGTACAAAGTGAGTGCAGTGAGTTAGTGAATATCACCCGAATTATACTTTGCATTTTCGCTCATTACTTGGCCATGCAATGTCCATTTGACTTGAATTTTTCACAATACCCTATGGACATATGAGATAACAACAATATTCATTGCATCAACCATCCATCACTTTTTGCACATGTCAACAAAGTTACTAGATCCAGGTAAAGTGTCAGATATTGCACAAAATGACATTTGAGACTTCAATCCCATATCAATATCATTGTAAAATACAATTGAAAGATTTGTGAAAGTTTGAAGGAAAACGAACACTGTTTACCTAGTGAAAAAACAAATATTGAGTTCATATTTTATCACCGAATACTGATGGCTTGTCGTAGAATTGCAACAGTTATAACTGGCAGCCTATGACGATATATCCGCACCCGTGTATGTTTACATAATGCGGTATACAAAATTCCTGGAATTCGCGCACGTGTTGGATCAAAGTTCTCTAGGTCGGGAATGTTTCCCACGCTCGGACGTAATCAGCTGAAACAAGTGTACTTTTTATCTAAAGCGTTAATCAACGTGATTGAAATAAAAGATTTAAATGATAATTATCTTCATACTAAAGGGACATTTGAAAAAATCTAACCCTATTTTATTCTTCTCTTACCATAAGCTAAACAACACGGCAGAAGAGAAACGAGGAAGCTCCAATTATTTTTCGTGGAGTTAGACACTTTACCTGGATCACTTTAAGAGTGGAGGCTTGGTTTATCATTTTTGTATATAACTTTTTGTATATTTCATAATTAATAAGGAGAAAGAGAGTTGTTTGTCCTTGGAAAGGTACTCGTAATTAAGATATTACATTTTATGATGTGTGTATCACCTTTCACTGAACTCTCTGTGCACTTTCAGAAGCATTAACTAGATTAGATTACAACCGGTATTATGCACCAATAGCTGAACTAGTTTTCATTCCGGATCATTATAAACCCATTGCCTACACTACAGGAACCTTGTGGGCCCTGTAATGTATTGATAGGGATTTTACAATTTTGTAGGGAACGGGTTAAAAGTCGTGAAGCTAAATTAATGCTGGCCAGTAACTTTTCGTCAATCATTGATATCTTCTTAACGAAAGGCAAATAAATTTTAAAAAATTAAAAATGTTCCATGATTCTATTGGTAATACGAATACAACACGGTATGAGAGAACCACTAGATTTTTGTCAATCATTGATATCTTTTTAACAATTTGGGAAATTTAAAAACCCAAAACCGTTCCATGGTTCTATTGGTAATACTAATACAACACGCCACGTTATGAGAGAACCACTAGATTTTGAATTTAAAATTTTTGGAATTGGACAATGCTAACTAGAGATACTGGCCCGAGAGGACCACTAGAAAAAACAAAAACAACCACAGCTTGTGTAGAGCCTGAACTATGGTGTTAGTGCAGTTACCGTAAATTTTTCCAAAAACATTAGTTATTGTAATTTGTATGTCATTTTTTGTTTATTGTGCTCAATTCACTTTATTCCACAAATGTAAATTCTATTGATAGAAATTATAGTTATGTTGTAATGTTACTTCCAATGGAAATGAAAATGTACATAGAAATTATACAAGCCCCTCCCAAAAAGTTCTGCAATTCAAGTTTGAGCATAATAAAATGATCCTATAGTATGGATTTGGTATAATTTACAAGTCTGTTCATTCCCCGTTACATTGATACATGTACCTCATTTCACATTTGTAATGATTATGTAATCATGGAATGTCCAGTTGACGTGAATATGGAGCCCTGTCAAAAGTGAAATGCTGCACAATACAACATTGAATTGTCAAGGTGAATTCATCTTTGTTTGGAGATGGGCTGTGTTATGAATGGTATTGAAGTCACACAATAACAATTAACAATGCACTTTGCAACATTCCAATCTTGCCTTGACCCAAATTCAGGTGTAATGCACATTCCATAATTTACATACCATTACAAATGAAGCATCAATGTAAAGGGGAATATACAGGCTTGTCAATGATATCAAATTCATGTAAGAGAGATGCAAATACTCAAACTTAAATTGCGGAACTTTGAGAGGGGTTTATATCTGTTTTTGTATGTGCACTAGCAGCCAAGCTCAATGATGAGAAAACACAATGTCGTCTGCTGCCATCTTGTGTTGACAAGTGCCCAATGCTCTGAATCAACAAAATTGTGCCTTTATGTGGCATGTGCACACAATCTGCGTTCTATGGATTGCAATGATATTCAACACCGTTTGTAACCGATTGTAAATTTAAATTTGTATTTCATTTTTTGAAGGACCATACATTTCCTTCAACAAAATAACATTTTTTGCTTAGTCAAACTAACGTGCTAACATTTACCCAATATTTCGTGAAAATCAAGTGTTTTCACCTGATCACTTTTATTTGTTGTAATTCATACAGGATTGCAAAATGTGTTTCTTTCAATTCTAAAATTTCTTTATTAAAGGTTAGAACTTCTTGAAGCAAGTTTTTTTGTGTAGATGATGCAATTTTTAACCCATCAAGGACGGAGTCCCACATATTTGTGGGTCGGTAGTCCTACACTACAGCAAGAAGATACAAAGTTATATATGAGTACATACAAGGAGAAAGAGCATACATTTCTTTTTAGAGCCATATTTTGTTACTCTACCTGCTTAAGTTATTTTGCAATGATTTTTATTATTGCGTACATGTAGATGCTATAATTTAGACAAATCCTTAAATTGGCAACACATTGGGATATTTTAAAAACAGATTTTGGCATTCAAATTGGCAACTTCACGACAAAGTCACTTCATATTTGTCTTAAATTGTAAATTGTAAAAAATATTTTCCACCTATTTTCACGTCATTAAGGTAGAAAACAATTCGGAGTTGCCTATTTGTAGAGAAAATAATGATCAATTTTGCCTTAAAATTGTTCTCGTCCTTGATTTCCTTTGTTTACAAATTAGCTCTCGTCCTTTGTTTACAAATTATTGTTTCCATTCTTGTCAAAAATGACACTTTGGATGAGCTGTTTGTTTTTCCAGTTCAAAGGATAATATGATAACACTTCAGGGTATTACTGGCCCATTTTTGTGTTTGCTTAAATCTTTGAGCAAACTATTCATTCAGTTGATAATAGATCTTTGGGTGCGATTAAAGGGGTAGTACAGTTTTGGCAAGGCTGAACTTTAGTAACCAAACCTGGACAATAACATTAGAAACTAATAGAACACTTCACCATGCTTGAAAGGTATACAAAATTACAAACGACTAAGTAAAAAGCCCGTTGTCATTAAAAAAGAGCCATTAAAACACAAGAGGGCGCTCTCTAAAAAGGCATTGCTTTCAACCGTTTTTCATACAAAATTATGCATGTGATGTTTTATTGAAATAATGATTTAATAGAGAGATCTTCAACAACTATTTAAAAAACGCTTTAGAAAATTTTTGAAAAAGTGTATGCATTTTTTTAATTTTTTGAAAATATCATCTAATTATTTGGGCCCCAAATAATTATAAGATCATATATTTATTGATATTTCAGCCGTTTCTGGACTGATTTTGACCAAATAAAGTTTATTCTGCCATTAAAATTGCATGTTCTCTCAAATTCGACACTCAGTTTGTCATTACCTCACAAAAAAATTGTGATGTGCAGCGCCCTCTCTACCAAAATTAAACTACCCCTTTAAATAACACATTTTTTCAGCCCCACAAACAGCATTTCGGAATGTATTTCAGGCCATTATATTCACTTGATAAATGTTAAAATCGTGTATCACATTGCCAAACTCTATAGTTTTGGGCTAATTGACACAACGATTTAAACACACCGTTTGTACTAGATTCTACTTTTTAGATCTGCATGTACATGCTTGATCATGCATACATATTAGATGCAGGACCCTCTGTTACACACATTGTTAATCCATTGCCTATTGGAATCAGGTGTAATATATTCAGTTTTGAATAGTTCTATGAGGATTACACCACCCGGCAGATAATAGGTTAAAAGCATTTGAGAGACTACTACTGTTGATACAATAAAGAAAACATTCACTATTGCTGATCAATTTGCAAACTGTACAATGTGAAATTGTGCCGGGAAGAAAGTTGAGCTTTGACATTAACTATTTAATTGTAAAAAGAACATGTTGGTTTATGTACTTGTCAGATTATGGAACATGAGTGGGACATGATTTTACCATATTTTACTCGAATTTGGTGATGCAGGCAAAGTGATTTATAATTGCAATAGCAAAAATGTGCCTTTAAGAAGATCGTTAAGATTTATATTCAAGCCAAGCTTAAATTCTTTGTCAAAAACCATCTTGCAGCAATTTTAATTAAATTCCAAATAGCATGAATAAATGAGGCTGAGCCTTTTCCAACCAACAACCCGATTATCTACGGGAAAAGCTTTAGGCACTGTACCAAACCCCAAAGATTTATCATTGAGCCTAAAGAACATTGTGTTGTCTTTAGTTTTATTCAACAAAATTTGTATTTTGTATCTTATTTTTCTCCCTTCAAAATATCTAGTTTAGGTTCACATTCTCATTAACGATGGACTTGCCGTTCGACAGGAAATGTTAGGAGACAATTTACCTTTAAGTAATTCATTAAGATTTATCTTCCAAGCCTAGAGCGCAGTCACATTTGTCTCGGACTTTCCCTTTCGGGAAAATGTCATGCTGCCCCCTTGTGACTCTCAAAGTAACATGCCGGTCCAAGGGAGGGATAAAATGTTCCCTTCGGCATGGACGGATAGATTATCAATCCCCTGTTTACATTAAATATTATAACAATGTCAAATTGCATCTTTGAATGTCACCCAGCTTCATTATGATTCATACAAAGTGAGATAAATATAGACAACCATTAGACATCATTAAGAAGAATTTGTTTGGGATGAACAGATTTGAGAATGATTCTACTCGCACCGCCCACGGGATGGATATAATCTACGGTAGGCAAATCCCCAACGTTGTCCTAAAATGTCACCCGAGTTCATATTTCATACAAAATAGGGAAATATTACATTACAAAAATCATGAGAAATTATTAATTTGAAAGGAGCAGAAGAGTTGAAAGTGGGTACAATGGTGTTGTCTCCCCCCCCCCCCCCCCACCCTTCCCTCTTTCTGCTGTGGACATGGAAATCTCAAGTACACATACAAATCCTTGCATTGCCTTATAAATGTCATCTTAGTTCATTCTTCATGCAAACATGAGATAAAATTTGCTATTAAATCATTAATAATTGAAAATAATGTTTTTTAATGTAACGTAAGGATTGAGAGTGGATAAAATGCTCGCTGTCCCCTCCTCCATTGTACAAATCATGATTTCGTCTTAGAAATGTAATCCAAGTTCATCATAAGAAATGTCCTCAAATCATTAAGAATCATTAAATTCATTAATTTGAAATAAACAGATTTTAGCATTCCCCCAGAAATTAATATAATTTCTGGTCTCAAATGCCCACCGTTGCTTTAGGGTGTCGGCCAAGTTCATATTCATTATAAAGAAAGGAAATAAAATAACATAAATTAATTGAAACCATATCAATTTGAAAGTAACTGGTTTTTATAAAATAAGACATTTGATTCACATTGCTGCTTTCAAGGGTTAACCCTTTGCCTACGGGAACCGAGTGGGCTATGTACAAAGTCTATGGGGATTTAAGAATCTTTGAAGGGAACAGGTTAAAAGGGTACTTTGCTGATATGGTGAATATTAGCTTGGTGTACCTGTTCTGTTTTCTGTACATGGTTAATGTGCTCACTGGGGAGTTGAGAATGTGCACAAGATAATTGTTTGGGTCTGAAGTGGACCTAACAAGCAGGGATGGTAAAAATGTCTACATTTTCTACATTAGGCGCTGCACAAATACGTTATATTGTCATAAACTCTGTTTTACCCTCAAAAGTCAGTGGCGTGCATTTGGGTTTTGAACAGTTCTGTGTGAGTGAAAAGAAAAAATAGAAAACAGAATGATAGATCATTAGCATTCAACTTGTTATAATTGGTGCCCTTGAATGCAGAGGCAAATAATTATGAAAAGTTGTATTTATTTTGTGCATTTGTGCGAATCGCAGTTCTAATTATAACAACTCCATTTTGTGTTGATAAGGGATTTTGTTGACTTGCGGAAACTGGCAAGTGGTTCATGACAGCTAAGCTTTTCAACATTGGGCTCTGTACAAATGCGTTATATTATCATAAACTCTGTTTTACCCTAGAAAGTCAGTGGCTTTGGTGTTCGGGTTTTGAACAGTTCTGTGTGAGTGAAAAGAAAAAATAGAAAACAGAATGATAGATCATTAGCATTCAACTTGTTTTAACTGGTGCCCTTGAACGCAGATCTAGGCAAAATATGAATACCCTGAAAAGTTGTATTTATTTTGTGCATTTGTGCAAATCGCAGTTCTATAAATAACAGACCTGACACTTCAACCATGGAAGTAATGTAGGAGTTTCCATGCTTCAACCCAGACAAGAAATGTGAACAAACTTGTATTCATTTTTTTGTTTGTGCATTTGTGCAAATCCACTCTATTTATAACAACTCTAACACAATATTATGTATTGATTATTTAAAGAGATCTAGTTACTTTGTTGACGTGCAGAAACAGGCAAAGTGGTTCATGACAAAATGTGTATATCTGTCATCTGATATGTCCACTGAGCGATGTGTGAAATTTCCTTGGTAAATGAATGTCATATGACCGAGTAGTGAGAGAAAATGCAAAGTGATATTTGCTATAAACGCATTGCACTGAATTTGTACACAGTTAATTATCCACTAGATCTATACATCAGAATACTTTCAATTATACGTATCTTTATAGCAGAAGAGAAATTTGGAAAACCGAAAGCTGTTCCTTGCTTGGTAATACAAATACAATAAGGTGTACATGTGAGAACCACTGGAGTTCCAAGTAAGTTTTGTGGATTTTCACAATATTACTAGATCCCTTTAATAGTTGGCGTCCCCAAGCAACAAGTCACAAGTTCCCTTTAAATATTGCTCTGGTAGCCATGTCCTGTGTATATAAACTGGTGCAATTGTTATGGTTCGGAGATGTTATATTTAGACCATACATGTATCTGGTGATACAATCTTTTCTCACAGTATTGTATGTGCATAAACAAGCATTCACTAATATCATCATAGGTGGAAACACCACAGATTTGTTTACAATCCGAAACACATGTATGCCTTTAATAAGTAATGAAGAAATGAATCACTCTTTTAGAATCGCATTTAAAAGTCAGATATGTACTTGATAAAACTTTGAACATTGTTGAATATCGCAATCAGATAAACAAAAAGTTGTTAATACTCTTGGGGAATAGTATAAAAAGTCATAAATAACTATAAAAACATTGAACATAGAAAAAGGATATGATCTGTCACTTCCAAGATAGTGAAGGCTATTTTTAGTAAGAAGTGAACTCTTTTTTGGCTCGTTTTCAAGAATAAGACGTATAATATGTTTACAAGCCAAAAGCCACACCAAAACAAAGGATATCTTTCGATCAAAAACACATGGATAGTGGAAGTTTAAGTCCCCAAGCGTTGCAAGACTGAAACAAAAAGTTGTATCTTACTCACGCACAGAGACAAACAAAAAAGTTTCATCATTATTCCATCTTACTCACACAGTGCCTGCATTTGATTGGCTGATTGTTTCATGCCCTGTAAGCCAATCAGATTGCAGATGGGCTTACCAACAAGTGTGATGTCACAATAACAACATAAAACCTTACATAGATTTTCTTACGGCATATATTTTCTCACTGGTTGCCCAGACAAAATAATTACCAAATGTTGGCCCATGTAGAAGATAGACATTAATGTACACACTCATATACTTGATAAAGAGAGAGAGAGAGAGAAGCAGAGGCTGCACATAAAACAAGGGACGGGAGAGAGGGTGAAAGAAAGAAATGAAGAGATAGATAAGAGTTTGGGGGTGGAGAAATGAAAAGAAAAGGAAATAGATAGGGAGAGAAAGATAGAGATAGGTGCATAGAGAGAAGAGGAATAGAGGGGTATATAGACAGAGGTGGAGAGGGGATAGATACATGTAAGGAAGAGAGAGAAAGGTAGGAACATGGGAGAGGCCGGGGAGAGGGGGGGGGGGGGGATAGAAGGGGAGAGAGGAAAAGAAAGAGGGGGAGTGAGAGCAAAGAAGAAAATGACAGATTATGTTCAGGCATAGCGAGTGAGCAATATACCACCAGTAGTCGACTGGGCAGTCATTACAGTGCATGCTATAAATAAAGCGGAATAACACTTTTTGAGTGGAGTGCGCTTGAGTTGGAAGCAATTTACAACAGCTGAGCGTTTGTATTGTGATTATAAAACCTCGCGGACGACCGAGAATTCCCAGGTAGTTTAGATATCATCGTTTAACGGTTGCTCTGACACAGTGACAGGATACCTGGGTTTTTTATATTTTTGTTAGCAGGAAGTTGGCTGCTGTACGTAGCTACTACTACACAGTTTATCATCATTTTCTGCTCGAGTGTGGATGGATCTACATTTACTTGCTCCTCTCTTGGGAAGTTGGGAGTGAAAACAAAATACCTACGTTGTCTGGTGAGAACTATCATAGGGTGAATTTTGTTGAAATGTGTTATTTTATCATCGGTATAAGTTGCACGTACAGGATAACCAGGGTTTTATTTTCATCGGCAGGAAGTTGGCTGCTTACCAGCTAGTACACAGTTTGAAAACATTTTCTGTTCGAGTGTGGACCCTGCATTTACTCGCTCTTGTCTTAGGAAGTTGGGACTGGGAGCGAAAAAAATACCTACGTTGTCTATTGTCTGGTGAGAATTCTCGGAGGGCTAAGTTTGTTTTAAAAAGTATCGATACTCGACTGATCGAGTCTCACTGAATCTTTAACTAAGCGTAAAGTGTCTTGTGTGGTTGTGTGACAATATTTTGGATGGAGAAATTCATAGTTTGTTTGAGCTAGGATCCATTTTGATAGACGATGGAGTAACATTACATTGTGAGTTTTCCTACTCACATTTTTGTTGTCTTGTGAAATTGTGTTAACTAGCTGGGGTAAACTTGGACTACTTATTTCATCGCTGCATTAAAAGTGTCTTTGTTTTCTGATTTTCTAGAGTGAAATTTGTTTAACTTCTAAAGTTCAGCATTCTCAACTCGCTCAATCGCTGTGTTTCTGGTGATAATTTTTAGACGGTGAACTTTGAAGTTTGTATGTTTGATCATCGATCGCTTGGACGGTCTGCATGTGTACTGGACATTCCATGGCAGAAGTAAAAACTGCCTATATGTAGATAGGTGTAATGTGAGAATTTCTAGACCATGAACTTTTGTAGATATTATTTGAGCTCGGACCTCTAGGTAGTACATGTTACAGTGCTCACTCAATCGGATTGCTATGGGAGTAAAATTTCTGTGTCATTTTTTTTCTTCTCTCCCGAGGATTTACAAGGTGAACTTTGTACTTTGTTTGAACTTGGACCTGCACGTAACAGTCTTGACTTGCCAGAAGTTACTGGAGTAAAATTTATGTGTCATCCCGTGAGAATATTCCATGGTTTGAACTTTGTATGTTTTTAGCTCGGACTTGCACGTAAACAGTCCTTACTCGCCAGAAGTTACTGGAGAAACATTTCTGTGTAATTCTCTCATGATCTATGGTTTGAACTTTGTATGTTTTTTAGCTTGGACCTGCACGTAAACAGTGCTCAGTCACTCGGATCACTAGTGTTATCCTGTGAGAATATTCCATTCCATGGTTTGAACTTTGTATGTTTTTTTGCTCGGACTTGCATGTAAACAGTGCTCAGTCACTCGGATTACTAGAGTACAATTTCTGTGTTGTCTTGTACAAAATATTCCATGGTTTGAACTTTGTATGTTTTTAGTTTGGACCTGACCTGAACGTAAACAGTGCTCACTCAAGTGCTGTATATAAGTGAAATTCTGTGATCAATCTCTTGTGAGAATTTTCCACATTAAATTGAACTTTGTATGATTTTAGCTTGGACCTGCATGTACATACATATAGTGGAGAAAAATGTCTGTGTTGTCTGCATGAGAATTTTCCAAGTGGAACTTTGTATGTTTTTAGTTGGAACTCCGAACTGCACGCTATTATAGTTGTATACAGGACTATCACCCACTTGGACTTCTGGTGTAAGATTTCTCTGTTTTCTGACAGTGAACTACTGCACTTTGTATGTTATTTGAGTTTGGACTTGCACATATAATCTATAGAGTGTTTTTCAATCTCTTATATTTCTGGAAGAAAAATTATGTAAACTTCTGTGTCATGTGTGTTGTCTCATGAGGACTTTCCTCTGTGAACTTTGACTGTTTGGGTTTAGACAGGTCTGCAAAGTATACAGTGCTCACTCACTAGTCACTAGGTAGAATTTTGGAGTGAAATAATATCCGTGTTGCCTTGCTGTCTCGTGAGAATTTTTACGGGGACTTTAATATGTTTGGGCTTTATAGTCCTACCGAACTTGTCTTGAGGTTGAACGTTGTGTATTTTATGATTCTCATCAGTTTCTTGTGAGAATTTTCCACGCTGAACTTTGCAACTTAGGCCTACTTGATTACTTGATCACTGCTTATTGAAAGAATATGGACCTACTGTTTGAACTTAGCACTAGTATATCTACAGTATATGTTTAATACAATGTGTAGTTTTCTTTTGAGTGGGACATTTATGGAGGGACCGGTGGACTTTGCCCTTGGAGATCATGTATGTGGTGATAGTTTTGTATTTGGTAGGGACATGCAGGCGCTAAAACGTGTCATAATACAGGAGCTCTTAATTGGTTGTCAAGTTTTGCGTGCTGGTAAGAATTTGACATGGCCGGCTGCTGGTGTAGGTCTATTACATATTTTAATTGTAGATTAACCAATTATATAGAACATTGCCAATTCATAACAAAACTTAGTAGGGATAATACTGTTGTCGATACAATGAATTTCACATTCCAGGCTTATAGTTTAAAATAAAAATAAGTGTTATCATTTCATTTCATTCATTCTATAGTTTTGATCTAGCCTTGCCATCTCACATTTGTACATATGATGACATAAACGGTACCCTGGGGTACCAGAAAATCTGCCATTTTGTTTAATTATTTATTTAACTTTTAGGGCTGTACTGTGGGTATAGCGTGCATACAATCGCGCGCTGCACTGCATGCACAACGCAATTTACGGTTGTACTTCGAGTGGACACAAGATGGCGCTACACAACGCGGGATACCGGAGTACAACAGTACCCCGGGGTATTGCGTGTGTCATCATATGCACATGTAGTGGTATTTTTTCTATATTGTTGACATACTGTGGTGAAGGGAAATTTGTTGTTTGATGGTTTTAGACCATTTAAATCCTGGTACCAAATTAGCTTTATAAATATTAAACATGTTAAATCTATAGTACAAAGCTATGCTTTTAACATGACTTTTGACACCTCTTGGCAATTCTTGATTCTTGATTGTTAAAAATTGTTTAGCCATTATTTCTGAAACAACTTTATTACCAAATTCTGAAATGTATTTAATAAATAATCCCTTTCTTCCACATACATATATACTTGTAGTGTCTTTGAAACCAGCATTAAAATCTCCCTTCAAAATTGTGTTACAGTTTGGGTAGATAAATTACAACTATATGCAATACTTATTTTTCTTGTATAATGTTACACCATAATGTACAAACAGTAACCCAACACTTGCACTTTCTATGACACAATTTATGACAGTGTAGAATTTCAGTTGTTTCAAGCCTAATTGGATGACTCTTGACACAAATGTGGATTAATGACCTTGTTGTTACCATGGTTTCCAATACAACATTCAGTGTTTCAAGCATTGGTTACCCTAAGTTGACACAAATCTGCATGTATGATTTTTTTTGTTACCACAGTAACAATACAATACAACATACAGTCCAGTTTCTCATATTTCTCTGGTAATTGGATGTATACACCTCAATAATATGAGTTCCAATTTACACTTGACATACATGTACAGAGTATTAAGCTGTATCATGTCAAACTAGGGAATTTGATGCATACAATTGTGAATTAAATTATAATAATCCTTAAATTGTAAAATTTGTCATATCATTAGGACCCATTTTTAATAAAACCCCAGCCTGAGTATTTTTTAGACTGGTCCAGTTCGCACGCCCTCTCGTATCAAAAAGGTACGACAGCAAATTTTAAACAAAGTTTTGTATATTTTACCATTTTTTGAAAACCTACATTAACTACATAATATATTAACCTTTAAATGCCATGACAGTTTTTTTCCGTATTGGTATCATATTTCTTGACGTAGTACAGATTGATAAATTATGTAAATATGCACATGGTTGGTTTATTTGCAGGCGATATCCAATACGACCAGAATTCAAAGGGGAAATTATAGTAATTTTCCAGGAACTTCTGTTTGAACAAGGAGTAGTAACTCCTTGGTTTGAAGTACTCAATTATTCTCCATGGATGCATATGGCCCAATTACAGTTACTCTTATTCAATTAAACAGTAAAAGCCATGAAAAATGTATACTTTGTACTAGATTTAATTTGAACCTTTGGTAAAGGGCTGTGATAATATCAACCTTTAACTGAGCTGTATTTCAATATTAGATCATAATGATTAAACTTATTGACGTAAGTCCAAGACGAAATCTATAATTGATTAATTTTGACGATGAAAATCAATATTCAGACATTAAGAAATTATTTCATCCGTGACTGATGCCCACCTAAGATAATATGAAATTCTAATTGTAGGATATGACTATACATGATGTTCTTATATAAAGGTGGTGAAATAATATAGTATGCACCAACAAGATAAGTGTACAATGAATATGATCACATTATAGCAATACATGATAATATTTGTTTTTAGGGTTGTACAGCAAAGGCTGCTTAAAAACTAAAGTAGCGCAAAGGTTGTCCACACATAAAAAGTAATTTTGGGCTCTATACATGTATAAGGCACACCTCATAATCATCATTATTGGAATTTCTCGTGTACACAATTTCGGTGTTGTCTTTGGATTATTTTATTCCTTTTTTTTAATGAGGATATATATCGAGCCTGCCGCTTCCTATCACCTCGTGTCATCATTATCTCAGTTTCACGGTTTATTTTAGGTATCCATAGGCGGGAAATGTTGGTATTTTTAGCCGAGTTGGATTTTGAACAGTTAATAACATTTTTTATTTGTTTACATTAAGTATGGACTTTAATCTCCTTAGCCTCAAAGATGCAAGATGGTCAAAGATAGCATGTTGTACAATTTGGCATATTGTTTATAAATACTCAGATTGGGAGATAACTTGTTGAATAAAATACTACACTGTGAGATTTTACCCTGGCTTTTTTGCTATATTGTTGTTTACATATTACTCTTGAGGATAAATTCTTAAACAAAACACTAAACTGTTTAAGTTTTACCCTGGCTTTTTTATACAAATATTCAAAAATTATAATTATAATTGAGGCTGGCTATTAGTATTACACCTTCATAAATGAGTGATTTGCTAGAAACTATTGATAAAATAAAACCTCAACTAACCACTTTACGCAACCTTCAAAACATTATTATGTTGTTTACCCCTTGTCCTCAATGAAAATATTTAGTTTTGCTTCTAAATTACAAACTCGAGATGAAAGAAAAGAAAGAAAGCAAAAAGCATGTCGGTCAGTAGAATGAACCTCAATTTTTTTTCTGTGCCAACTTATTCACAAGGGAGGTATCTTTGCTTCCTTCTACTTCGTCTAGACTTAAATCTATAAGTGGATAAGAATCAATATTTAAAGGGAAGTTTCTGATCCTAACAATCAATCCACGCTTGACTGGTACTTGCTATGCCCTTGGGATCACTGGATAGGGGTTATCCCTTTTCATTCATTTTTAGGGGTTTTTATTTCCAGTTTTGGAACAGATGAGAAGATGTAGGCCTTCTGTTTGACCTTAAAGGGGACCACCATCATCCATGCAATGAGCAACGCACGGGCTTATATATGTTTTGGCACCATTGTTTGATATTCAATATTTACTTGCCCGCAAACTTCTAGATGAGATTTACATGTACACGTAAGAAATTACATTTTCCTCTTGTAGTTTAGTTCCTCGATCGGGCAACCAAATTTTACTTGAGCACTAGATATAAATGTTTACTTGCCCCGGCAATCAGACAAGTGCTATAGTGTCGAGCCCTGATTGGGAATAATCATCAAAAATAAAAAGGGCTACATCTTGTTTTTCACATTGCTCCCAAACTTTAAACATGATTTATCTCCTACATGTAAAAACAAAAAGAGCCTTCGAGAGCTTCTATCCTCTTTCCCCAACCAATGATGACATACACCTTTGGCTACTAACATGAAGCAACATAATGAAAGTGTTAACCCCCCCTATCTACCTAATGCTCTTTTATATGTAGTGTTTTTTCCAACAAATAAAAGAGCACTACATTTTGTTTTTACATAGCGCCCAAACTTTAGAAATGTATGATTTATCTCCAAAGAACAAAAAGAGCCTTGGAGAGCTTCTATCCTCTTTCCCCAACCAATGACGACATGCACATACACCCCTGTAGCTTCTAACATGAAGCGACATGATGAAAGTGTCAATGCCTATTTACGTAATGCTCTTTTATTTATAAGTGTTTTTTCCAAAAAATAAAAGAGCACTACATTTTGTTTTCACATACCGCCAAAACTGTAAACATGATTTATCTCCAAAGAACAAAAAGAGCCTTGGAGAGCTTCTATCCTCTTTCCCCAACCAATGACGACATGCACATACACCCCTGTAGCTACTAACATGAAGCAACATGATGAAAGTGTCAATGCCTATTTACGTAATGCTCTTTTATTTATAAGTGTTTTTTCCAAAAAATAAAAGAGCACTACATTTTGTTTTCACATACCGCCAAAACTTTAAACATGATTTATCTCCAAAGAACAAAAAAGAGCCTTAGAGCGCATATATATTCTCTTTCCCCAACCAATGCGGACATGCACAATTGCACATACACCCCTGTAGCTACTACACGTATGCAACATGATGAAAGTGTGAATGCCTATCTACGTAATGCTCTTTTATTTATAGTGTTTTTCCGACAAATAAAAGAGCACTACATTTGGTTTTTCCATAGCTCCCAAACTTTAAACATGATTTATCTCCAAAGAACAAAAAAGAGCCTTAGAGCGCTTATATATTCTCTTTCCCCAACCAATGACGACATGCACATACACCCCTGTAGCTACTAACATGAAGCGACATGATGAAAGTGTCAATGCCTATTTACGTAATGCTCTTTTATTTATAAGTGTTTTTTCCAAAAAATAAAAGAGCACTACATTTTGTTTTCACATACCGCCAAAACTTTAAACATGATTTATCTCCAAAGAACAAAAAAGAGCCTTAGAGCGCTTATATATTCTCTTTCCCCAACCAATGCGGACATGCACAATTGCACATACACCCCTGTAGCTACTCCACGTATGCAACATGATGAAAGTGTGAACGCCTATCTACCTAATGCTCTTTATATACAGTGTTTTTTGCCGACTTTAATCAAGGGAATGTCATTCACCCGTGGAAGACGTACTTTAGTCTCATTTTCTCCTTTAGGTTGGTTTACTTTTCCCGCTCATTTGTTATTCTAACGAGAAGCATTCTCAATATCGAGGAGGGACATAAAGTTCGGTCTCCTTGGAAGCGCTAGCTGCGCTATTGAGCCTTGGATTATGCCCAAAAGCAAATCGCCAGCTTTCCAAAGCTTGGGGAAAATCTAGAATGTTACAAAAAACAATGCCCGTCGTCGAAGCAAGTACTTAAACCCGTTGCTTACGGGAACTGGGTTGGCTATAGATGTATAAAGTCTTTGGGGATTTCAGAATCTCGTAGTGAATGGGTTGATAAATTTATATATTACCATTTCAATATTTACCGCTAATTATCCAGAGATGTGTCTTCCCATTGATTGGAAAAACGATTTTGGAAAGCAGAAACAATAGCATGTAAGATTATTGACCATCGACCTAGCAATTACTTGGAAAGAATGTATTACTGTATACATTTTTACCGCTAATTATCCAGAGGTGTGTCTATACACCTTGATTTAAAAACTTTAGAAAATTAAGTATGTTTTCAAATATTAAATGCTTTGAGGCGATTTGGAAATGCGACAACACAAGTAATGTAAGATTGTTGGCCATTGTTTAAAATCTTAAGTTTCACTTTATTGAGTAATCTCTGCAATATCAACATTAATTGTATAGTGCAGGGCTCGTATTCATGAAACACAACTAGCTTAGTTTCATATTTTCCTATTTTGGCCCAAATTCCTAACAGTTGGTGAAGTTTAACTCTTGGCCTCAACACTAACTTTTTTGTACTGGCCTGTTCTGGCATTTAAAATCATAAATGTTCTAATTTTACTTGCACAAACAGACAATTTACTTGTCCCCTTACTTCTAGATGAGATTTTCATGTAAGGTACTACATTTTATTCTTGTAGTTGAAGAGAAATTTAGAGATTGACCAGGCAAACTAGACCATTTATTGAAATTTTACTTGCCTGACAACAATTATTGTTACTTGCCCCCGCGGCCAAGTACGAGCGTTGAGCTTGGAATTCTGAACACTCCACTTGAGCAATATGACCTCTCGTATTATCTTAACTAAAAAACGATTTGATTGATACATTGTTGGGTGGAATTAGGAACGCTTCTCCCGTCCTCCCTAGTCCATTAGCTGATAAGGGAAAACAGCGAACGAACGAGTCGTCTCGCCTGAATTTGTCTTCCGAATTTAACATACGCTTCAAGGATGTAGGGTACGCATACTAACAACGACGCCTCTTGAGTAAACGCATGCTCGCACACACGCACACAAGCGGTGTGTTGATGATAGTCGCTCGTTGACAAATTATCACTCAGTAGGAATTGATGAACGGAAGAAGCATCGCTATCATTCTTGGAAGGTCAGGTTAGCAGTTGCTGCGGCGACAGATTTATCGTCGGATAGTGTGACAACGTTTATCATCAGATCAGTGAGAGTATATGAAGGGCAGAAGAGAAAGTGGATTGTCATATTATTATTATGAGGAAGGTTAATTGCTTGGTAGTTGAAGGATGAACTAGAGTTTAAAAATTCACTGTCAGCAACCTTTAATCTGTTTTAACGCCAGACAGTCGTGGATGACAATTGTCATTTGGGCATTCCATGAGGGAATTTCGTTGGGAGGTGCTTGATGCAACGGAGGAAAAGGATGCGTTGCCTTGCTCGGTGATTTTACATACTTTGGTTTTGACTTTTACATTGAATTGTCCGAGTGAGTATGCTCAAGTTTCAACTTCTATTGTTTCACATGCATGAGAACGTATAATTAAGTAACGACACAAAGTCTTTACTTTCACAAGTGCGTTGGGATGTAAACTTCTCCACTTTTATGTACATTTTTTTTTGGTTTGAATACATGAAGTTGAATGCTGGGACTGATCAATGATCAAATTAGGTTTTCTTGTATTACACGTAAGTAAACTCCAATTTGTGCATTTAGAGACTCAAGCTGCCACTTGTCTGGACTTTTACATACATAAAGTTGAATGACTGGGACTGATGAGATTCAGATGACTCGGATTGGATTTTGTGGTACATTTGCTTTGACCCAGGAAGGCCTGAACTCATCCGTTAGATGTGTAGATGTACCGCTTGGTCGCTCAATTGAACATTTGCTTCTCCACTATAAGGAAATTCCTCTCTGAAAGTTATGAAACCCAAGCTTTCACTTGACTGGACTTCGACATACATGAAATTGAGTGAGTGGGACTGATCGAGGGTCAGATTGGATTTTGTGGTTTTGGAAGTCAACCCCATATAAACACGTGTAGACGTATCGCTTGGCCACTCATTTGAAAAGTTGCTCCTTCGTTTGACTAGATTTCGGTTCTGCATTAATTGCCACTCGTCTATAGATCAAAATATGTGCATGCATGCACGATCAGTGTAGAGTTTTAAATATTTGAGACTGGCTATCCAGGGCCCCGTTGCAGAAGGAGATACAATCGATTGTAAGTTACGATTGATCGTAAGTCAGAAAATTTACGCGTTTCAACCAATCAGATTTGCGCATCTAGAACACGTGATCTGACTTACGATTAATTGCAACTTACAATCGATTGTATCTCTTTCTGCAACGGGGCCCAGGTCTATTAACTTCAATTCAAAAGACTGTCTTTGTAAGATTAAAGAAGAAAGGAATTAAAACAAAAGACAAAAGATTTCATCCACTCATAAGATTATCTTGTGTTATATGACAAGTATTAGCAAAGGATTTCTACGGTGAGCTTATTCCAGACCTCAAAGTCGGTGAGAGAAGATCTACATGAGTTCATTGAACCAACATTCATTGGAACAACTTTAATAACGTGAGAAACTTGACTACTTTGCTGTTTTCTGAGTTCCTGTTCAGCGTTTGAAATTGAAACAAATTTGTTCTTGTTACTGGGAAATTCGACCGGATAACAAACGAAAATTCTAGAAATAGACGTACATTTTCATCTGGAAACTGTCTTGAAACTGGAAAAAAAATGACTGAATGACTGAGATACTTTCATAAAAGTAACTGGAGAGCCAGTTAATGACTAGATACCGGAAATCTTAGAAATTGTGATTTATTATTTTCATCTGGATACGTGAATAAACGACCGACCGTAAACGCATCATGAATCCGCACTACGGGCACTACATACCGGGGAGCGTCATCCCCATGCGCCATCGGCAACGCCTCAACCGCCCTCGTAGAGTTACTCTGGCCAATGTCGACTTTGGGTAAATACAGAGCATTTGTAATATCTTAAAATATGTTTGCATGTTGATAAAAGTTTTCATTTCAATTTTTTCTGTTCCTATGCATTTCCATGAGATATATTACTCTTTTTTAATTACTCTAAAGTTCTATAAATTGAAATCATAATTATATCAAACGTGCAATTTTATATTTCTGCATAAAAACACAAACAGCAGAAATAAATAGTGATTTGTGATCATTTTGCAAAAGGTAATAATGGGGAACAACTAAACTGGGTTCCAAAAGAAACTTATCACTTCTTCAAAGCGATGCTCACTAAAATCCATAGCATCAAATTGAATCATATTTAGACGCAGATAAGCTATCATTCTCCTTATGAAGCATATCTGAAAAATTGAAAGGTTGCTTTTGCCAAAAAAGAGAAAAATGCGATGGAATCGCTACAGGTCACTTTACAAAAATCACAGAAACTGCTCGCTGCGAACCTCCACGAAAGGCGGTCTATTCAGAACTTTCAATAGCTATTCATTCAACATCAATTCAACATCAAAGGCGGGTTATGTAACCACCAGGCTGGCTATTGTCCGTACCGAGCTCCGTGCCCGGAAGGCGAGCAGTTTCTGTGATTTTTGACAAATTACCTCTTGCGATTTCACCTTATTTTATTCTTTGTTGACTAAATCAAACATAATTCTTTTTAGATGTGCATGCTGAGGAATGTTATAGCTAATCTATGCCCAATTATGATTCATTGTTATGCTTTAGATTTTAATGTGTGTCGCTCTGAAGAAGTGATAAGTTTCTTTTGGAACCCAGTTTAGTTTGATGGATCACCATTTTAAAGTGATCAATGTTTTTTTGTTTTTAAACAAACATTGATTATAAGTAACATGCAATGACATTCAATCCAATATGCATGTACAAAGTTCATTTTTCTTCATAGAACTCTAAATTCATGATTTTCTGTTTGTGTGGATCACCATTTTATAGTGATCAATGTTTTCTTTGTTTTTTATACAAACATTAAGTATATGAGTAACACACAATGACATTCAATCCTATACATGTACAAAGTTCATTTATTTCATAGAACCCTAAATTTATGATGTTCTGTTTGTGTTAGGTCTTGAATACAATAGTGAAATAGATACATTTTACGAGTCCATCTGTTTCACATCAAAGGCAAAGCAGGAATTAATGTTGTCTCCCCCAAAACAACTACTTTGGCGCTATTTTTAGCGTGTGATTTATACGTGGGAATGAATTCAATATGGTTTTGTTTCTTGGCACCAGTTATGACACATGATATGATACCTATGTGACCTTACACCACAAAACGACCGTTATGTCGCTGTGATAGTCAAATTTTGTTCAAAAAATGAGATTAAGGATTTTGGTATTTCCTGAATTAGCATATCATAGTCTACCTTCTGGGAAATTCTGAGCGTCAGAAATCATGTTTAAATATGAATTGTTCATTTAATAAATGTGATCTTATTACAACGCGTGAATAGACACTGATCTTTTAAGCGGCATACATGTATTTCTCCTTTATTTAAAAAATGCTTCAGCCATATATACCATATCATTGGCATTCATTTTAAAAGGGTTTTCTGGGAAATTCTGAGCGTCAGAAATCATGTTTAAATATGAATTGTTCATTTAATAAATGTGATCTTATTACAATGCGTGAATAGACACTGATCTTTTAAGCGGCATACATGTATTTCTCCTTTATTTAAAAAATGCTTCAGCCATATGTACCATATCTTTGGCATTCATTTTAAAAGGGTTTGCTTAGTACATATATGACAAATTTTTTACCATTTTAAAAGTAATGGCTTCTATTTTAATGTTATATGAAAATAAGCAAAATAATTTTTCCGGACTTATTGGTCGTTTTGTGGTGTAAGGTTACATATATATCTAGAGCAATATGTTTTTACCCAGTGCTTGACATTGACACTGGCCAAGTGGCCTCGGGCCTGTGAAGTACTTTACAAAACTTTTTATTCTGATGGCCTGATATCACCAAATCAGGCAATTAAAATTACTGTTGAGTTGTACAAATTGTTATCTTCTATGTGTTTGAACAATCTCATCTAAAAGTGAGTAAACATTAGAGTATCTGAATGGACGTCAAATCCACAGGTTATACACAGATAATACTTCCGTGTATATAAATGTTACTGTGTGTATCAACGTCAGTAAAAAGTGGATCCTTCTGAGCTGTCTTAAATGATTAAATCATCTATTTTGGATAAACTTTATTAATCTTTATTTTCTTTATCAAAAAGGAAAAGTCTGTATTTTTTCAGGCTTTCTAAATTCATTTCCCCCCCGTTTTTTTTTTTGGGGGGGGGGGGGGGGGGAGGGGGGTGGGGGGCCACCAAAAACTGAACATTATTTTGCTTGGCAAAATTGGGCCCAAATAGATCACCAGGAAACATAGCTCGATAACAGCTTGTTATTATACTGTTTCAAGACAAACTTTCACTGGATGAATATGGATATAAATTTGTGATATTTTATGGGATCAGGCACATAAAAAATGAAGCATTGAAAAAGAGTTGATATTTGCAGCTGGCTTTGATGGAATACCTTTTGTATTCAGTTTGTCTAACACTCCATCATTTTTTTTTTTTTTTTAGATTCCTGGTAAAAGAACCGCGTAAAAAAAAAATGCTATAAATCAGCGCTCAAAATCCTTTGGAATCGAAAGCAGGTGCTTCATTGTTCTACCGACTTCACATAATAATAACTGTAGATAAAAGTCAACTGCATGTAGGTAATAAAAGATAATGTTTTTGAAGTTCTGTTCAGAGATGATTAACTGTTTTTTTTTTGTTTTTTTGCTCAAAGTCGAAATGCTGGTAATGTAATACTTGAAAAGTATGTATTGTTCAATACCTAAAGTGATAACTCTAATAAGTACTGAAACAACAAAAACAGCAACAAAAAAAACCTAGCGCTACCTCTACCACTACCACTTTAAATTTTATTTTATTTTATTGTCCAAAATTAATAACTTTTTTCACAGGGTTACAAAGTTTATTATGTTACAGCAAACATAAATCAATTAATTTGCCACTGCTTCTGCAGCCGCCGCCACCACCACCACCACCACGACAACCCCTGTCGCTGCCACCACCACTCGTGAAAAAGCTCCTAATGATAGTGATATGAAGTTCATTATAAAGTGGCAATTAAGTTGAAGTGATTGAATGGGAGATGACGTCTATGCTGACAAAAGAGAAACAACAGTAGGACGGCGACAAAGGTCATTCCTTTATTCTTTGCAAACAATATGTAGTTGTTTTTGCTATGCACCACCCTCCCTTCATTATAGTTTATAAAATGTAGTTAATTGTTTATTTTAGTATTTGATAAAAAGAAACTAAATTGTGATGTAATATTTTCCCCTGTGTACTTAAGACCACTTTTCATCTGTTTTGATGGCACCATCCCTGAATTTGCTTTAAAGAAACAAACAACCCCCAAAACAGAATAACTTAATGACAAAGAGACAAGTAAACATTTCATGCATACAATTGCCATAATTGAAATATTATTGCTAGTTTATTAAACTGTCTCATATATTGATATAAATTCATTGTTATTTTTTCAGATGGCTATTCAACATTGATGACAATCAACACACCCTAAATTTCAGAGTGTACATGTCCATGTATATTAATTATTAACCAATTCAGGACTGGTCCCGAAAATACATGGGCTAGAGCCTAGGGTCTATGGGGAATACATGTTATAGCAAAATCAATCCGTCCTGAAAGGGTTAATACAATGTTGTTACACTATGTATTATTATATTACGCTAATAATGATATCTAATGTAATATTACGCTATTGCAATTATTAATATGACCTTGTCTCTAGAGGGTAGTGTTGTGGCACTATTAGATTTCACTTGGCTCGTCTCATTGTGTACATCACATTCAAGGACTGTCATTATTAAAGTATATATCAATTGCTGTCATTATTACGCCAGGAATGCATAATTTATTTAATTACATACACAAGACTAATTAATTTAAAACTAACATGAAGTTTTTAATTACAAATGAAGTATTGTCGACATAAATATCAATCTCATTTATAATTACATCATAAATTAACTCCTTCAAAGATCTACAATTAAACAAATGGCAAGTTGTATTACAAATTGCCTGTACACAAGGAGAAAGCTAGACATGTAACATATATTTTTACTTACAAAACTATATAGAGAACACAAATTTAATTTTTATATTACAACCTACTGAAGATTGGTTTGGGTACAGCACATTATTTTCCTTTATAGACTCTAGCACAAATATAAAATATATTTCAGAGACCAGTCTTGAAAAAGTTGAATGTGTTAAAAACATATTTTGTTACTGTATAATAGAACTTGGAAGCCCATGACCTCGTTCTTCGAGGTCCATGGGAGAAAAGAGATTGTTGTCATGTTGTTGCTAGGGAAACAGCTACAAAGAAACCAACGTCCTATAGATAATTCATAATGAAGAAATGTTTTCCTCCATTTAACCCTTTTCACTCCAAGTCCAGAAAAGACCGTACTGAGATGTATGTAACAAAGTTGTGTGCCGATGAAGAATTATGACTTGATTTTTAACGATGAAATTATTTACGATGTGACAAAAGGGCAGATGAAATATAACACCTGCAGTTTTTCAGCATCTCGGTCGTCGGTTGAGAAAGAGAAGGGCGCTAAGTCAAGATTTGTACTTCTGAGTTGTACTTATTTTTAAAGTTTGGGAGTCTTCTAGTTTGCAATAATCTTCTAAATTGAAGGAGGCAAACTTAACCAGAAGAAGTTCTAGAATAAGAAGCCCAATTTAGCCATCTCTAGTTGTAATTTTAATGAATATTCCCCAAATTATGACTAATCATCATAACAAAATTTGACATCTATAGAAGGCTCACCCCCCTATAGGTTGGTGTGAAGAACTCGATTTAGACAAAATTGACCTATCGCCCTTCTTGCTGTGACAAGTACCTCTCATACATGTTTGATCACCTACCGCCTGTACAACAATTGTCGCGCGTTAGTTCAAGATGGACTGTTGTCATGTAACCATGGCAACAAGTGATAGCTATGGCTTGTGCACGTAAGTAAAATTTAACTGACCTGTATATTTCATGTATGTATGCACATTTGTTTGAAGTGGTCTACACAGTTAAATGTCGCTTGGTAACCAGTATTTATTCCAAGAATACTGTAGAGTTCTTGTAATTCTGCTGAGTTAGGCATCATTTTCTATAGTATATACATTGTAATGTGATTAATATACAATGTATACTGTACCATTTTGAAACCTTACAGTACTCAAACTTCTATAATAAATATAATTATATTCTATTAACAAAACTTGTAATGTTCCTATTTATGAATTATTTTGTAATGGAGGCCTGTTGATCAAAGCATACATTACAATCCCTCTTCCAAAATTGTTGCACCTTTGTCATCCATTAAAAAAATATATATATTCCTGGACACCATGCAACAGTGCACAAACTATGCACAGCGCAAATGGGGTCAGAGATTTAATCAATATTCATGTATACAAAATAACCACAATTTGATAATTCATTTCAGCTTTAGCACCCTAATGGACCCCTGGGATTTATCAAAGCAGCATCCATTATTTAGTTTGTTTTCAAACTCTTAAATGAGCTTAATCGAGCTTAATAAATTGGAATAATCAGACAATCAGATTCTCTCGGTAGGGGGTTGGAGTATATGGGTCAAATTTGTAAAAAGCTGTATTCATTTTTTAGTAGTACTGTGAAACCCTTTATGCAGAAACTTAATTGTTGAGTAGTTTGATGCTGTGTTAAATGTATACTGCATTTTGTTGTTAACATAAATAATGTATGGTATTTGTCACAAAATGACTAGAAAAGAGGTTATAATTAGTTATAAGTAGTATTAATATGTATATTTTTATTATAATCGTCGTCGTCGTCGTCATCATCATCATCATCATCAATGAAAAGGAGCAAAGAAGAACCAGTAGTTGTTGTAATAGTATTTTCGTTATTATTATTTCATTATTATTACTTAAATTATATTATGAAACAAATTGTTTTATGGCATTTGCCACAAATTGGCTAAGAAACAAAATCACAAAATAGAGGCTGGAGAGTCCATTACAATATTCCCCTGCCTCCAATCAATGATGTCAATTATGAGCATTAGTTGCAATATGATACATTGCCAATTTAAAACAAACAAGTAATTTCTCTACAATTCCAAATATGAAAGTATGAAACAGTAAATGACTTGGATGAAAAGAAGCCACTTAGTATAAAAGACTATCCTATTTTTATTGCAGTATTCACTGTAACGCTCGAAAGGCAAGCAGACTATTTCTAAAGATCAGTTCTACAGGCTAGGTAGCATAAAAGATGAGCGTCAACAACAATGGAGACCTGCTTGTAGCTTGAAAAATAAAATCTTCTTATTGACTAAGTGCCTAAATGTTATCGATTTAATAGCCAAAATCGCTTCAAGAATGGGTCGTATAAAAATAGATAATTGTCAAAGTAAAAATATAATCCTGTCTATTTTGCAGTTTAATGGCTACAATACAGCTCTCTAGTTAATGTATTCTTTTATTTTAATGCAACGCTCGCCGTTTCGCTCAAATGGCAGTCAGCGTATTTAGTATTTCCACCAGAGGCGATTCTATAGGCCTGATGGCTAGCAAAAACAAAAAAACAAGCAAAAAACAAGCATCAAAATGTTGAAAACAGTATTAAAAGGCCGTGCTTTTAGCTCGCTGCCATTGCTTAATTGACCAGGGTCCGAATCTCAAATTGACCTTTAGAATCGGGATCTGTCCGAATAATGATAATGATAATCACGATCGGTAGGGGTCAGGGTTCTCAAAAGAAAAGAGAGCTATCTATCAAGCAACAACAATAAACACTACTAAAAGAGAATGAATCTAGCTAAAGAAAAGAGAGATATCAAGCAACAACAAAAAAATCCATTACTAAAAGAGAATTAATCTAGCTAAAGAAAAGAGAGATATCAAGAAACAAAAAAAAACCTTTACTATAAAAAGAGAATGAATCTAGCTAAAGAAATAACACTGTGAAGTAAATAAGAAGCTACAGGTAATATGTATTTTTGCAGAGCGTGAAGCAGTGGATCGTGTGTAGCCAATGGCAACGCGCCGCGCATTTCCCTATGCACGTACGTGCGTGCGATCGGGAGGTTAGCGGAGGTGTGGTGGTAAGCAAGGAAATGAGGGTTTGCATCCCATAAATGTTATGCATGGATCAGTGTATTTAAAAAAACTTATACAGGCAGTTTTTTTAAAACCCTTTTTTAAACATTTTATTATGTACAATTACCACTGTATGCATCATAGAAAGTTCTTTCAAAATGCATTTTGTTAGTAATTTGTACCCGGGGAAACCAAATTTTCTCTGCTCATTTTCATTTATAGTTTATTTATTTAGTTAGTTAGTTACAAAATTGACTATAATCAAGGATTTTCTTTCTCTGACATCCAGTTTGATTAATTTTCTGATATTGCCTCAGTATCAAAACAGAAGAACAAAAGATCGCATTTTAATATAAAATTATATTCTAATGCATTTAAAGAAAGTTCTTTGAAATGTATTTTGTCAGTACTTTATATAGTAAATAAAACTATTTATTGTGATTAATTACATTTTTTGTCATTCAGTTTGAGAAATTGTTTCAATGCATTAGTATCAATACATATATTCTTTTGATACAATTTTGACATGTTGATAGGATGTATTTTGATAAATTCTTTGAAAATGTGATTTGTTCTTTGTGGTAAATTACCTGCAGATATGATGCACATAAATTTAATTAAATTCATATAGCATAATAAGTGTCACTTTAAATCAGTTAGGGGAACATTTTAGTGTAGACCATAGAATACCAAACGTATGTTTTAATTGTACCACACTAAGTAGCTTACAGAAAAAACTCAATATGAAAATGGTATGTAGCCAACTTTTTGCTTTTGATAGAATGAAGAATGCTTGAATAATGTATGGTGACATGTTGGGTATAATATCAGTGCTCATAACAAGTACGTGCCCATATGGTATATTTTGGGGTGGCCTTTTCATCCATCTGCACTCGATTCTATGACTACTCAAGAAGTAGATGGTCGAATGTTACCATGGTAACAAATTATCAATGATATGAAAACAGCCACTCGGTCTCTCAGTGGTGCTTAGATTTAGGGATGATTGAGGTGATAATATTTCTCATCTTCTCCTTTTCTTTCTCTCTTTTTAAAAATGTTCTATTCCATCTCTCCCTTCCCCTCACTTTTCCCTTGCTTTCTTCCCCTGTCTCTCAGTTTCTAACTCTCTTTCTTGTTTTTAATTTGTTCTATTCCCTACCCTCTTCCCTTTCCTTCTCTCTTAATTTCTCCATCTTTTTTTAAAACTCTCTATTCCCTGTTAATTTCTCCATCTTTTTAAAAATCTCTATCTTTTTAAAAATCTCTATCTTTTAAAAAATCTCTCTATTGCCTCTTTATTTCTCTCTCTCTTTTCCACCTCTCTTTCTCTTCTGCTCTCCAATGTCTCTGCCTCTGAAAAATGGAGACAAAAGAGTCTAAACATCACAATTCACACAAAATGATATATATTGAATTAAGTCATGATGCTGCCACGGAAGTCTACTTCAGTGAAAGCTGCGCATTGCTGCCTCAAAATGATAAGATCCATTACAAATATTACTCAAGATAATCTTGAAAAACTACAAAACAGAATGTGCAGCCCCTGTTGTACAATTTGAACATATATCTGCACATTTGATCAAGATAAAAGGCCAATAAAAAGCAGATCTTTCTGGAAAAAAAATTAGTAGAAGAGAGTTTGGGTAGAACAGGGAAAATGTGCTTTAATTTTGATTGCCCAGTCAGGCTTGGTTAAATGTATCACAATATTCAATTACATGTACACTGAAAATAATTGTATGCATGGAGAATTAGACTCTTGGTCTACTTTTCTAAACTTTTTACTAAATCATCATCATAAGTTGGCTCAAAAATATAAATTATGAGTGTTGACTAGCCTTAATTCTGTACATTAAAATGTATATTTTCATCAGAAATACATATAGAAAGAAGTTGGTACCTATGCATTCACCGATGTCACGCGCATCAGAAATACATAGAAAGAAGTTGGTACCTATGCATTCACCGATGTCACGCGCAAAGCGCCCAATGCCCTTTTAATATGTCCGTGTTTTCACCATCTATATAGCAATGTGTCCTTTCAACCCAGACAATGGCCAACACAAATCATTATTAAGTTATTTATTTTACCAATTTTCAGTCTCGTTCTCTTCCTAATTTGATATTCAAGCTCTTAATGCGTCTCCATGTGACCTTGGCACGTTTTGTTCAAATGATAAACCAGTTTATATTGTGGATTGCGAATAATCTGCACTGCACGTTTCTGTTTTTTTTAACGAGGCTGTGTACATGTATACTGTACAGTATGGGGGCGGACAGAATTTAGTTTTTAATTAGGAAATGTGAAGTGTTTTTTTCGCACAATTTTAGGAGCTGACATTCATTAATTCTTTCAGTACCTAGCAATATAAAAATTTGATCCGGTATTATTGGGACCTTGGTCCTTTGAGAGTTAACCTGTTCCCTTCTAGATTCTGAAATCCTCATATGTACATAGCCCACCCGGTTCCTGTAGACAAGGGGTTACTTGATAAAGAATACAATTTGATTTTGGGATAATACACATTTTTCATAGACCTCTCTCTGCCCAGAGTCGTGATTGGGTTAATCCATTCAATACAACGGTCAAACCTGTTTACCACCAGAACTTCAGGGAAATATGAATTGTGGCCACTGTAGACAGGTGGCCTCTAAATACAGGTTCCATAGACATTGTTTTTTCTTGTATGCAGGGGATCACCTTCGGTGACCCTTGAGTTGTAGGCAGCTTGGCTGCTATAGACAGGTGTTACTGTAGATGATTTTGTTAACACACATTATCCATTGACTCCAGCCCAAGAATTTTGGGAACCAGTCCTGGATAGGTTAACTGATAACATTATTGGGCGAGATGAAAATCATGTTATTTCGCGCTAATAATCGTGAATGTCGCTGTTAATTGTTTTTTTTTTTACAACCATGCACTTTACTTATAGGATCAATTCTTCTAACATTAAGTCCAACTAAATGAATTTGTTTTATTAGGTTGGTGAAATGTACACCTCTGACAATATTCCTGAGCTTATATTTTAATTTCATTGTCGAGTCGGGTGGCAATTGTGGTACTTTTATCGCTCAGCTACATTTAATTTGCTGCTCTGCCTTTTTCCCCTGAAATTTGTACCTGGTATATTATATTCACTCTTTCTGACTTTCTGAATTATCTAGCAACTCGTACATTGTGCAAAGGTTAGCACATTATGCATCTGAAATGAAAGACAAAGATTTCAGCAGTACCCGAAAAACATATATCCCTGTCTGATCTACAGACACTTTTTCAATCCCTCTTCCTCCCTGTACAGTGTAGTATAGATTTGTTTGTAAACTTAACGTGACTGCTAAAAGGGTTTTGAATTTGGGGCATGACCATGAATACAAACGATTCGGTATAAAATGACGAATCGGCTGTTTGCATTCATTAGGTGAACTGTTGTAACAAGCACATATCCCCTTTGACAGGTTCCCTCTACTAGATCCAGATCCATGCATTACATTGGCATAGTCCCCAGGGGCCTAGGATTAACCTAGACCATGGGTAGGAGGGGCGGGGGAGTGGGGGAGGGGGGCAAACCCAAGCCAAGGGGGTGCCAGGGGTGGCCTGGAGAAGGGGGTAGTACATGGGAGAGAGAAAGGATTCCTAATTAAAAGTGTATAATGTAATTGGTAATGTTATTTACATGTATACATGAACTGTTATATCTGTATGCTTTGTAGGGTGGAGGGGGGGGGGGGGGCCTTAAGGTGTGGAATAATTGCCCTAGCTATGACCAGATACCATGTGACATTACAAGGGGTGGTAATGGTCACATGTCAATGCAAATCTTCAGAAAGGGTGTGACATTTTGCAATTAATCCACGTATCCTGGAATTTGGAGACAAGAATTGTTGCAAACCAAGGCTGATTCTAGGGGTAGGAGTTTTCTTCCATTTATAGAATCATACACCTGTTCTTTACCGACCGTAACATTGAGACATTTTGTCATTTAATCCCAACATGTATTGTGCAATCTTCGAGGCCCGAGTTGCTGCAAAGGCCGATCAGTACAGGCCAAACGCAGAAAAGTGTATCTGAAGTTATATATTTTTAGATTCTAGAGTGCATTGTTTTGTCGAGAATCCTTTTTATTTTATACAAATGGGAATCCATTATCGAACCTGACACATTCTAGACATGTCTGATGTCTGCATGGTCCTGAAAGGTTTTAAGCATGCACATACATTATACATGTACACAGTACCTGTAATACGTATTCCTGTCTGTTTTTGTATCTGTTAGTTTTTTTGTTTTTTGGGGGCATTCTAGTCCAAAGTTGAAGAGATCATGTGGAGCTTATTGCGCACACATGACATAAAGTCGATCATTAACTTTCTTCTGCAACTTAACCTGTTCAGGACTGGTCCCGAAAATAATCGGGCTGGGCTTCATTGAGAATACATGTTGTAGCACAATCAGTCAGTCCTGAACCGGTTTAAAAGCTCATCACATCCAGCTGGTGCAGATGGACTATATATGTATGTTATATTTAACAAAATAAAAAAGGTCTTAAATGGGCTAAAATATCCAAAGCGACAAGTTTCGTGAGTTTTTAATGAATTAAAGCAATATGCCACAATATAGCACAATCAGTCAGTCCTGAACCGGTTGGCTGGCGCAGATGGAATATATATATTATATTTACAAGATAAAAAGGTCTTAAATGGGGCTAAAATATCCAAAGCGACAAGTTTCTTGAGTTTTGAATGAATTAGAGCAGTACATGCCAACATCCGAGCTCGTCTTCAAACCAAAAAGAGATCGAGTTGTGACATTTTGAAACCCCAAAGTGACTATAATTGTCGACACTTGTCATAACGTGATATTGCCTCACCATGAATTGCGATGGGGATTATATTGTGTTCAGCGGGCTAGAATAGAAATTAAAGAAACATTATTCTAAAATGTATCGTCCAGTGTTTCTTCCACCCTTCAATATCATCATAAAAGCAGAGGAGATATCGGGTTATGACATTTTGAAACCCCAAAGTGACTATAATTGTCGATCGAGATGGGGATTATGTGATTACAAAATTGAACCGTCTTCAACGGGCTAGAATGATAGAAATTAAAGCTGTATTACTCTTGAGAGTTTGCTCCATCTTACCAACTGACTTGTTAATAATATCTTCCACCTTCCAACTCTGTCCTCATTGATAGTAAAGAGAGAGATCGAGTTGAGACATATAATATTTTTCATCCAAAAGTGAGTATTATGTTTGGTTGGTTCATATCTAAACATGATATTTACCAACATGTGAAGTCGGGAATGCATTACAAAATTGAGCAGGCTAGGATTCAAATTGAAGCAATATTATTCTGAGTGTTATCTCCTTCACCCTCAAACTGATTTATCTACGAATTCCATCATCCAACCCCATCGTCGTCGTCGTCGGGAGAAATAGTGATGACAAACATTTGGCAATCCAAATATAAGAAATAAGGCAAAGTATTAAATGAAGTGAATAATCTACTACTAGCACAATGAACATTTTTGTCCTGACGACAATTGTATTTTCTCCAGAGATTTCCTTGCCCGAAAAAGCCAGACCTTAAATTATTATCACGTATCAGTAGATCCTGAGGATATATTTACCCCAATTTTTCTGAGACAAATTTACTTCTTCCAAACCGTATATCGACTCATCAGAGCAGAGAGAAAATTAATTGGTGACAGATCCTGAACTCCCAAATGGATAACTTGCAAGGCTCCATGTCTTTTTTATCATTTTATTTTGGGGAGAACATTTCCAGATTCGATTTCACAAATGGAATGAAGATGTTTACATGAAGAGACGCCAACTTCTGCCCATAAACTCTTTCCGTGCCAATGTTTGAACTCCCTGTGCCACCGTTATGTTGATGTGTAGTACATTCATAACACACACTGTAATATATTATAGGGTGTTGTCACATATCACCAGATAGCGTAAACGGATGCCCGACAGATAGAAAAATATATGCCAAATCAAATTATCCACTGGTGAAAGTTGTCTCCATTGCTGCATGTATACAACTTTCCGCCGGATAAAACAACTGACATGGCTTATCAAACAAGGAATGCATTCGCCAAACAAGAAACTGCCAAGAAACGCATACGAACAGAGATGAACAATTTAAAGTTTTGCCCTCTGTCCGGCGTCCGCTATCGCTATCCGGTGATATATGACAAGGGCTTTTGAAACTTGATCTACCAATATTTATTTAGCTCTGTATGCATATATACGGGATGAATACAAAATTAAAGTAGCACCCCAAAATAAACTTTAACTTTTCTCTGGGGTATGATTAACGGTATGACATGTCTAATTATTCTTTTTCATTTTAAGCAGCTTCAGTTGAATACTAATAGCTCAAATTGTCAAAATTTGACATGCTGCATTTTGTAACAAAAACGTGTCATGACTAAAGTAAATGACCCCTAAATGCAACATCCTACTTTCATTCCCCAAACCATAAGTTGACACTGTTCATTATTATCTCGGGAATCTGTGTGAACCTGGGGCCCATTTCGTGAAAGGGCAAGGCTCATAACTATGTTCGTACCCAACCTTGGTATTTACTTTGACATTTACGGCAACACTGTGTGCTATTTAATACTTCCAACCTTGTCCTTTGTGATCTGGAACAAACGCCATCCATATGTCCGTAAATCAGTCACAGTTACGTGACAGTTTTATCATTTTGTAACCCTGCATTAACCCCTTTTCCCTGAGCTCATGACATTCTCATTATATCAATGCATCGTCTACCAGGTTCCATCAGGCAACAGGTTGATATCTTCTACACATTTTATATTGCTTCATTTGTGACAGAATGAGCTTTTTCCCGATCCAAAACCTACTTATCAAAGAGGAGAGAAAGTAAGGCAATAGGTTAATAAAAACCTCTCTACATTTTTACTTTTACATTTTATTTCGCTTCATCTGTGACAGAATGAGCTTTTCCTGATCCATAACCTACTTATCAAAGAGGAGAGAGAGTTAGGCAATTTAGGTTAATAACTTCTCTACATTTTACCGCTTTACTTATATTATTTTTGTTTATTTTGCTCCAATTGTGACAGACTGTCCTTCCTTCTATCCAAACCTACTTTTTCAAAAGAGGAGAGAAAGATAAGTCGTGACAGGTTTCAACTCCCACGAGGACCTTTACATAATTGCGGCATAATTTCTGACGCTTCTTCTTTATATACATGTACGGTATATCAAGGCTTCTCCACCTTTTGACCATTTTTAAAAGTCAAGGCTTATTTTGTGAATGTTAAAGGTGACGTAGAGAATGTGCAGCATGAATTAACCTTTCCCCTACTGAATTTGGCAAACTCCATAACAGAGTTAAAAATACAGGACACACCAGGTTTCCATAAATGTCAGGCAAGGCAGACAAAAATGTGACCGAGCAGTTGCTATCAAAAGCCTAAATCAATTGAATTAATACAAATGTTTACCTAGTATCATTGCAATGATGTGAAAAAAGACTGGGGAATAAAATAAAATATATTTTTTGGGGCACTACTTGTCAAGCTAAATATGGCACTTTAAAATTTGTTTTGCATTGAACTCTTTGCAAATGCACAGCAACTTCTTTAACTGATTTTCAGAGTTTCTTTTTGGCATTCCGGGACTAAATCGCCGAGAGCCCCCTTATATTTGTTTTCACTGGAAAAGACTAATTAATAATGGTAATAATAATGTTTTATTTACCCAGGGTAGCCACGTCACTGAACACTGCTCTACCAGCAGGCCCTGCATCAAATAATGTTATAAGAACCCTTCACCACTCTATGTATGTGGAGCGCCTCACTAGAAGGCAGTAGGTACCATTTTTATTATATGGTCTTTGGTATGACCCGGCCGAGGTTCGAACCCACGACCTCCTGTGCATGAGACGGATGCTCTACCACTGAGCCACATGCTCCGACTAGGATGTCATTACTTTGGTGGTGCTCTATGATCTCATATGAATAGTGAACAGTCAAACCTGTGTATAGTGACCACCGACGGGAGTCGAGATTAGTGGCCACCGTAGACAGGTGACCACTATAGTTAGGTTCCATAACTCTATTTTTCCCTGCAGGGGATCAATTTTGATGGCCACTGTAGGCAGGTTGGCTGATATAGACAGGTGGCTGCTATAGACAGGTGGCCACTAAGACAGGTTTGACGGTATGTCCATGTGGGCACATAGCTATCTACTGCAGATTGTAACTTAGTGTTTTTATATTACTTTTTTTTATTTTACAAATCTTATCCATGATAAGATAATGAAAATAAATGAGATTGACATTTTAAATGTCATTGAGGCACACTATAATAAACTGCATTTTATTAAAGCTAAATAACAGTATATGAAAATGCCTACGCACAAACAACTGAAATGTACACTTTTATCACCTACCACATGTGTAAGAACACATCATAACTTATCTGTTAATGTACAGATTTTACAAAAACCGCTTTGCAATTGCTCATGCTCTGTGTCTGTTCGATAAGCATATTATCGCATAAATGAACGTCGCTCACAGTGCGTACAAACATATATGTGATTGACTCATCAATCAGTTTTCCTGTGATCAGATTTAGAGCTCAATATATATATGGATTTATATGCCACATACATTGGAGATATAGATTGTTTGCGCACCGACATCTTCATGAAATGCTCACACTGATTTTCTTGTGTTATTTGCCAATCAACATGACATGTGGCTTGCTATCTGTGCCAAAAGTTCACCGCATGCCTAGCCACAGTGACATTTGCCGTCTAGCTAAACGCATCTATAGTTCAAAATAATTGTGTCGGGTGAGAGTGAGAAAGGCGCTAAGTCACTTTTTTGTACTTTGGAGATAATCATGTTTTAACCTGTTCCATTAGACAAGCCTCCACAATAACTCTTTTCTGTACTGGCCCATTCGGGCAAGTAAAATCATAAATTATGACATTTTACTTGCCCAATATAACATTTACTTGCCCTCTTACTTCTAGATGAGATTTACAATCTTAGTTGAACAATTTTTTAGTTGCCCAATCGGGCAAGCAAACTAGACAATTTATCAAAATTTACTTGCCCGACTCCAATTTTTACTTGCCCCGGGCAAGCGGGCAAATGCTTGTGTCGAGCCCGGCATTAGAGATTCTGAACCCGGTTCCCAGAAGCAAGGGGTTAAGTTCGGGGGCCTTGTAGAAACTTGATTTAGCTCTCTTTAAAAAAAAATGTTTTAATGAATATTTCTGAACTTAGAAATAATAACTTTCTGAAATGTTGAATCAAATGGAGAAGCTTAGGCCAACAATGTGATATGCAGAAATTGAATTAACTTGGCAGAAAATCGGCTTACTGCTTTTCTCAA
The DNA here is from genome assembly GCA_037951105.1 of Echinarachnius parma. Taxonomy (NCBI): domain Eukaryota; kingdom Metazoa; phylum Echinodermata; class Echinoidea; order Clypeasteroida; family Echinarachniidae; genus Echinarachnius; species Echinarachnius parma. The sequence continues at coordinate 176,323 of JBAMJV010003323.1, read as the reverse complement.
TCTCATTTGTCAGTTGTTGCCCTGAAGACCCTGAAGAGTTACTTGTGAGGGCTCGCATGTCTCCGGGCAATAGTAAAGAATTTTACTTTTGTGAGCCCTGGCCCACTTGTAACTGTCCATTTTCTCCCTTTCCTTCACTTTCTTTAAATTGACTGTTTGTATTTTGTATTTTGCATTTTGTATACTCTGTATCTGTTTGAATTTTGGCCGAATAAATAATAATAATTATAATAAGAAGAAGATCATGCCAGGATTGAAAGCAAGGCTTTATAAATATGACTCTCATTTTATCACATTGGCGATATTTACTAGATAAACAGTTTTTCAGCAGTATTTTCTTTAATTATCTTCTCAATCTCATTCAATGATATATTCCTCTCTCTCTTGCTCCTATCGAGTTGAGTCCTTTGAGGTTATTTTGGGTGATTTTCATTAGACTCAAAGGTCCCAGAGCCGTGCCCTTTCCAGTCTACTTTAATTTCTCCGCCCGGTCGGATGCCTCATTCCATCACTCGTATTCTATTCTACTTAAAGGTAATAATAATAATGATTATAATAATGTCAGCATTCATGGTGAGCTGACTGACAAGGCGCACTGTTCAGAGGCGCATTATCATTATTATTATCATTGGGCATCAGGTGCAGTTAAAACTCGCTCACTTATATAGTGCACCATCTAGACTCCCTGGGGAGCATACTAATCAACCCAAACGGCTAGATACAAGAGTGCTACAGCTGAATGACTGGCCATTTACCCGTGTTATGCCCAGGGCTTGATGAATAGCTCACAGCTATAATGGGGATTGAATGCCTTACTAAAGGACATAATATAAAGCCCAGGGCATTGATGGGTCTGTGATGAGTTTAAGTCGAGCGCTTTATCTGATCGATCATGCAACATCTTCCTTGTCATGAGTGAAAACAAAAGTCTAGACAGGTGATTAGTTGGTGTATCCCATGGTCCTGAAAATACTTGGGATTATATATTCCAGCCAGTCACTTGTTAGGCACGCATATAATCAGATAGTTCTGATTGGTATGCTATCCACTGGAAGGCCAGCCATGTCTTTAAACATTGTGCTGAATAGGCTCTCCCAACTTCATTTGTATTTATTTCAAATGTTTTTCTTTTCTTCAACAAATAGATAAATGAATACAGTTACAAGCAGTCTATTCTTTCAAAAAAATGTCATGATGTCTATGGAAAAGTTGGGCCAAAGTATGAGCGAAAAGTGAAAAGAACAAAACTAAAGAGAACATATATGGCTTTGAGGAGTAGTGCATACAATGTATAAATAACTATTAATCTTTCATTCTTACAATTTGACCAAGTAACTTTACCGCCCTAGTTTTGAACACAAAAACTCCACATATATCTCAAAAAACATTTTTTTTAAACAAATATATGTGTGAAGTGATCTAGTCGTCTCGTCTTTCATCAAGTCGATGCTATTTTTGGTGAGGTTCATCAGACGCAAAGCTCCTTGAGCCGTTTATTTTCTGGTCTACTGATCTCTCTGCCTATCATGTTCGGATGATGTTCCACGCTATCGCTCATAATTCCTGTTTCATCATCTTGAACAGGGAAAAAAAAAACCAACATTGGAAAAGAGAGAAGTGAGAAGTGCATGTGCAGCTTGTTTCTTGTTGTTTTGACCTTTTTGCGAAACCATGTTGAAACACTTCTAAGGAAACAGAGAAAAGGATGATTGAAAAAACAAAGAAAAACAATTGCAGTCATTATTCCATAGTCCACATTTCATATCATCATTGGATGATGTTTCCACTCTATGGCCCATAATTTCAGCTTCAATATTTTGAAGTGGGGGAAAAAGTCCTTGATGTATAGGAGAAGAGATTTCAAAATAAGAACTACAGCTCATACCTTATTGTTGCTTTGACCTTTGCGAAACCATGTTGGAACACTTCTGAACATATTACAGAGAAAAGTATGATTGAAACAAAAAAGAACAATTGCACTATTGCAGTCATTATTGCATCAGTCCCTGTTTCACATTTGGTATCATCATCGGATGATGTTTCCACTCGATCTATTGCCCATGATTCCAGCTTCAATATTTTGAAGTGGGAAAAAAGTCCAAGTATAGGAGCAGAGAGAATTCAAAACAATAACTATAGCTCATACCTTATTCTTGCTACAACGACCCTTGTGCAACCATGTTGAAACACTTCTGAGCATATTACAGAGAAAAAAGGATGATTGGAAAAAACTCGAGCATAACATACATGTACATGTGTGTGTTTGTGAGGTGAAGTATGACACAATTCCCTCTTCATCATTTTGAATGGGAGTAGGAAAGGAGAGAATTCAAATTGAGTAGTGCGTGTACAGCCAATGTCTTGTTGCTTTGACCTTTGCGAAACCATGGTGAAACACTTTTAAACTTCTTTACAGAGAAAAGGATTATTTGAAAAGAATTCAAGCATAACATTCGTGTATGTTTGTGAGGTTTGTGAAGTTTGACAATACAGCCAGTCATAATTGCATGATGGTCGTTTCTTATTTCATATAACGTTTGTGAAACCATGCTGAAACACTTACAACTATAATATTATTTTGTTAGGTGAAGCATGACAATACAGCCAGTCATAATTGCATAATGGTCGTTTCTTATTGCATATCACGTTCTGATGATGATCCACTTCACTGTCTATAATTCCCACTTCAAAACTTTGAAGGGGAGAAATATGTCCGGGAGTCAGAAAGGAGAGAATTAAAATTGAGAAGTGCGTGTACAGCCAATGTCTTGTTGCATTGACCTTTGCGAAACCATGGTGAAACACTTCTAAACGTATAATACAAAGAAAAGAGTGATTGAAAAAAGCAATCGCAAGCATAATATGTACCTGTATGTTTATTATTAGGTCAAGTATGACAATAGAGCCAGTCATAATTGCATTTATCTCCGTTTCATATTTCATATCGCCACTTCTACTTTATTGCCTAGAATTCCTTCTCCATCATTTTGAAAGGGGGGAAATCCCATTTATAGGGAAAGAGAGATCTCAAATTGAAAAGTTTTTGTACAGCTACTGCCTGACCCTTTGGGAATCCAGGTTGAAACACTTCCAAACATAACAGAGAAATTGATGTTTAAAGTTTGCACTGATTTATATTTATTTATTTTGATGATACAATTAGTCAAAATTAGTGCTGTAATATTTTAGTTATTGGGGGGAAAAAAGTTTAAACTGTTAACCCGCTACCCAACAATGGCCATCAGTCAACCTATTTTCAGTGTTCTATGGCCTTTTCCTAATGGAAAAATGACATTTGTTGTGAGAAACTGTTGACAAGGAAAGGTTGTAAGCAAAGCATTATAGTAGGGAAACATCCCGTATCAAGGTGTCTATCTTGTAACTCAAGCGTCCACACTATTGTTTTTCTCTACTAGCCCATCCGGGGCAATCAACTTCTACTTGCCCAAACAGAACATTTACTTGCCCACATATATACTCCTAGATGAGATTAACACGCAAGGAATTACATAATTTTCTTCCAAAGCTTCATTACCAATTATTTATTTGCCTGATTAATTGGGCAACCAGACTAAGACTATTTATTAAATTTCACTTGCCCTACATCAATTTTTACTTGCCCCGGGCAATCGGACAAGTGGCTCTATAGTGTATAAGCCCTGTGTTACCTCATGGAAACATCCCGTTCAGGGTGTCTACGCTGTAAGCGATGTTGTTAGCGTAATATAGATCAACAACCCCCCCCCCCCCCCTCCCCCCCCCCCTCCCCCCAAGGAGCCCATTAGATTATTGATTGTGCGTGATATATTAGGTAGTACTGTGCCCTTCCTCAAGTAGCAATTTTAAATTTGCATTTCTTGGTTACTACATTGTGCATGTACATGCTCTTCTGCAAGAACCAATAATGTTAACACTTTGCCTCGAAGATATTCAGTTTCCCATGTAGAGTTAGTACATGGTACACCAGGGGGTATGTGTCTCACAAAGATCCTAAGTTGAACTTAACTGTAAGTTGGACTTGGGTTCCTGAAGTGAATATTGAATGGCTAAACCCGTTCGGGACAGATTGATTTTGATATAACATGTACTCTCCATAGACCCCAGCCCGAGTATTTTCTGGACCAGTCCTGAATGGGTTAAAACCCGTTTAGGACTGGTCTGGCTGGGGTCTAAGAGAATCAAACAGTTTCGAAAAATTTAAGGTAAAATTGTTTGGTAACCCTGCCAAGATGGCTGCCTCATATGCTGGGGTCTGATGGACATGTATGCATGAGATACAAAACAAATCCAGAGGTTAATTACATACATGTTAGTACTTAGTAACCATGGAAACCAAGTCCATTAATGATTAACACGTTCATTTTCTATGTTACATGAATGCATGTAACTCTCCTAACATTTTTCTTTTCAATTTTTTATTTGCAATTTATAAAAAAAATACAACATACACAATATTAACATACAACATTTAGAAAGAATGGTACAAAATAAATACATTAATCAATAATATTGTTTTTAAAAAAAGAATGGAAAAGGAGGCGTACATGAAACGCCAAGGGTACATGTAGGCTTGAATAAGTGTACTACCCTACATTATAAGGAAGTTTAAAAGTATATATTGTAACACAAAATACCAGAAAGTATGACTACCATCAATATCAGCCACAACCAACACCATGCACACCCAAAAACAAAATCAGACATGTTCCCTTTGAAATGAAATGAAAAGAAAAGAAAAGAAATTAAATTAAATTAAATTAAATTAAATTAAATAGATTCTTTATTGTCAATAATAATCAGTCAATATTTACAATTTATATTCATAGTACAGATTAATGAAACATCTTGAAATTAACAATACAATAGAAGAAGTGACAAAAGGGGCTAACAAAATAGCACAATGCTAGATGTTGTACCTAGCCCACCAGGTCCCACTTGCAGGAACTAAATTTGTTTTTCTTCTGTCAAGTAACTCTAGATATTGGTTACATGTGTACACACTGCTGCTTGAATAATTGTCTTATATTAAGAAATTATTGATGTATACAGAATTTCTCGCTGGTATGTAACCCTGCCCTTCTACTTTAAATATTGATTGGGTTGCTAGGGTATATTACGAGCATAGAAGATTTAGGTGTCCTCGAATTGGATCAATGGTTGTTGATAATTTATCTATTTAAACAATCACTTTGCAAGTATCTGTAGTGTCTATTCATGTCTGTTTCTTTCATATTATTGTAAGACTTCTCTTTTATTGAAAGATATAAAAATAAAGGTTGATATATTATTGTGATACATTAGTGTTGATATGTTACTATTAAAAGAGACTTGAAATATTGATTAACTTGCTAGGGTATATTAGGAGCATAGAAGATTTAGGTGTCCTGCAATTGGATCAATAGTTGTTGATAATTTATCTAAACAATCACTTTGCAAGTATATAGTGGCTATGACTGATTCTGTCACATATTATTGTTAGACATCACTTTTATTGAAAGATATAAAAATAATGGTTGATCTATTATAGTTATAGCCAAGCCTCCACACTAATTTTTTTCTGTACTTTTATGTTATGTTCATCCAGGCAAGCTTGAAAAGTAGCCCCTGAAATGTATGTAAATTTTTCCCTGCAGTCTATAGTGTTGATTTGTAACTAGGTACCTGTAAGTATCGTCCTGTCGATTAATGATACTATCATATCGCTAATAAATGTCACCAGTCCTTTTCATATTGAAAGATATTGCAAAGTTCTTAGTTGGAGAAAGGGAATGTGAGGTGATGAGAAATGGAAAATAGGGACCGGAGAAATCGAAAAAACAGAAAAGAAAGAAAAAAAGTGAAAGAGAGAGAAATGAAGTGAGTGAGATTTTTTATAAATTACTCAACAATTACTTAACAAATTCTTCTTGTTGTCCTTTGATGGTGCATCATTTATGGTCTGGTCCAAATTGGAATCTTACTAGCCTGGGCCAACAGACAATTGTTTTAAAATAGTATTTTAATCATTATTTAACTAATCATGGATCTTTTTTCTCCCTCTTTTTTTCTCTTCTGCATGTTCTTCTCCGTTGGGTCATCACCATACCTCCTGCTGCTCATTTATTGTTTGGACCTGTAGGTAAGTGAATCTCAAGTATTTAAAACACAACATTATTTCTAGAGATACTTTTCTCTTCAATTGTTTTTTGCATCTGTAAATTTGTAAGAGATCGCTGTATATGTTATTTTGTTATTTGTTCATTTTCTTCTTCTATAACTCTACTATAATGTATGTTTGTATGTTTGTCTGTCTGTCTGTCTGTATGTAAGTACATGTATGTACTAATGTTTGTCTGTCTGTCTGTCAAATGTGTGTAAACGCCTTTTTTCTTTTTACTTCTATTTAAACTGTCCATCAAGCTATTTAAACATTCCTTGCAGCTATGTTCCACTGATCTACTTGCTAGAACCCTGACACCTGCACTTGATCTGTTGAGCGTCATAAGGGCGTTAACTCAGTATTAGGCTAAATCGAGTCGCGCATAGCATCATGTACTCGGAGCTTCCTCTAGATGTGATGCAACATTTTCAGATCATATGTCGATTTAAATTTGATTAAATATTGATCAACAATCGGAAAGAGCTACAGTTTGGTTTGTCGCTACAGGGCTCCTAAAACGTAAACATGATTATCTCTCTCGAAGAACAAAATGGTGACTTAGCGCCCTTCTCTTTCTCAACCGACGACTTTTTGTTCCCTTTTCTCGTTGACGTCATTTAGACAGAAAAACAAACACTAAAGCCCATTTTGAAAAACACTAGACCCAGATAAGTCGTGATTTGCAGCGCAGAATTTAGGTTAATATACCACGGTTTCTACCCCTCCTCCCCCCCCCCCCCCCCCCTCCCAGCAGACTCATTTCACTGTGAAAGAAAACACCTGCCCAGATGTACCATTTGGTTGAGATGAATGTCATCATTATAGTACATTCGGTTGACATTTATGCATACAAATAGATCATGTGCATGCATAAATGTATATATTACAAAGTGTATATGCCGTACAAAGAATGAAAAACAAAACAAATATTGCTAAAAACGTCTTGTATAAGAAAAATACTGCTGTAAGCTGCTTATCCAATCAAACAAATTTAAAAACGCATGTGAAATAACATGAGTCAGTTGTAGCCTAGCTTTCAATCCTAGCATCATGATTAACGAAACTAACGAACGTTCACACATACAAAAACAAGATCCCAAAACAGCTGGCATTCAGCTGCACGAAACATTGTATAAGTCTTTTTTCTGTCTGCTGTCACGTTAAGCCACGCCCCTTTATACAAGTGTCGTATAGCGAATCATGATTAGTGAATCGACCGGGCGTTCACACACAAAACGAGCGTGATTCTTTAGTCAGCTCTTGTACGAAACGATGCTCAAACCCCCGTTTTGTTAATCATGATTCTTTATACGACGTTTCGTTAGTGAGCGTTCAGACACACAATTTCCAACAATTTCTGTCGTATAGCTAGTCAGGAGCTGACTAAAGAATCAGCTCCTGATTAGCTATACGATGAAATTTGTGTGTGTGAACACGGGGTCTGTCAGGGCAGACGTGACCACATTTCATTTTATTACCAAGTTTTATTCTTGACTACCTACAGTACCTACATGTATGTGCAGAATTTGGATTCTTATATATTTAATCTACTTTTTTGGACAGCATCATAATTTGATGCAAAAAATTAGCTAATTAAAATGGAAATTGAGTAATGATTATCCATCAGTGTGCTTAAAAAGTACTTATGTTATAGTGAGTTAATTACAATGTCTGGTAATTCAATCTAATCAGCTAAATGAATGCATGATACAATCCAGTAATGTAAAAAATTAAAGTGTAGATTTTCATACCATTATAAAGGCCTCATCACAAGCTTTTATTTGATGCGTTAACTAATTGGTCAATAATTGGCGAAGATATGATTGTTTACAATCTTACAATCATTAGTCTTTTACATACATTATATGAACTTAAAATGCCCATTTCTTCAAAACATGAACTACCGACAAGTGCAGGGTTTTGCTATATCCGGTCACATTTGGTAAGAAAAACAAGTACTTTAGAAGAAGTTAGAGCAGCACTATGGCATTGATCTAGCGAATGTATTTCTCAGAGGTGTGATTAATAAGCAACATTTACATCTTGAATGTAAATTCATGTAATAATATTGATAAAGACAAAAATCATTGAAGTCTAACAAATTTACTTATAACTCTAGTGGTTCTCACATACCTCTAGTGGTAATCACAGTATACTCATTGTAGTTTGTATTACCAATAGAAGCATGGAACAGGTTTTGGTTTTCCATAAGAACTGAGTGTTTTCTTGTTATAAAGAAATGTATGATTGAAGTGTTCAGATTTATAATTATCTACGTGATAATTTAGACTTTGTTCAAAGTCAATGCAATGAGTTAGTGAATATATCACTTTGCATGTTTCCTCATTACTCGCTCATATGACAGTGACACTCATTTTCCCTGAAATCTTCACACATCACTCAGTGGACAAATCAGATCACATAAATACACATTGTATCAACCCTTCCTCAGTTTTTGCACATGTCAGCAAAGTTACTAGATAAGTAATTTAGAAGAAATAAATGCAGTAATTTGGCTTAGCAACTTTCTCAAACATGTGATAAAAAGTAACATTTCCTTCTTGAAGTATCTACAAAGAAAAGGCAAATGTAATCACAGGTGATTGAAACGCTTGACCTAAATACAATTGCTCTCTATTCTCGGCCACAGGGTTGCTGATGGGATTGCCCCATATTCTCTGTGATTCTAACCCGCTTCCTGCTGTCTTCTTATTATCAAAGTTCCTGTCTCATCAAATGAAGATTCATCTATCCCCGGGTATCTATCTAATGTATGGAGCATCACATGCCCAAAACACATCGAAGATAACTAATACCTCAGTCACATTTGCAGCGGCGGCCGTGCGGTCTAAAATATCTACGGCCAATATCAATTATAGGGCCGTCGCCGCAGCAGCATTTCCACGGTCACATACTGTAGCAGTCACATATGTTAGGGTCTTTGGCCTTTGAAGTGAGAACAGTTTGTCTGAACGGACCAAACTTGCTTCTAAAGAGCAGGAGAAACTAAATAAACCAATCCCTCTTTTCAATGAGCTCTCTCCACATGTGCCTTTCCAGATATATGGCATTTATGCCGGGATCTGCGTGTATTATGGTTGAATGAAGAAAAAAATGCTGCTGAAAATTGCTTGTCTACTAAAAAATCCACAGTGTAATAAAATGAGAGTCAAAGGACCCTAGCTTTCAATCATAGCAGAATTTTTTGTCAGGGCAAAACATTTACGTCAGGACAAAAAATTTGGTTGGTATGGTATGAAAGGCTTATGAAGTTATTTCAATCCTAATGGGTGTAGGGGAAGGACTTGGAGGCAAGGTGTTAACTTTTTTTTTTCCTACCCTGTTCCCAACTAGTTTTTGCAATCCCCTATAGACTTAATACAGCTGATACCCAACTTCAGGATGTTGTGTGTGTGATGTATTATACCTGCCTACCGGGTATCATCCATTACAACATTTTTTTGTCATTTAAACATAATAAAACAAAAAAATTAAAACTTCAAATGCTAGACTTGAAGGTTATCGACTAAGGCTATATTAATCAGAAGACGTCAACTACGTATCTAAAAGAGAGTGATGGATGCCTCGCACGTAGCAATGTCCGTTGGAGATTACATGGCATTTGAGCGGAGTGATGGATTGAGGGGGAAAAAAGAGAAGGGAGGAAAGAGAGATAGATATAGAGAGGAATGGAAGGAGGGAGGAAGAGGATATGAAAAGGCATCTTTGGAATGAGCGGTAACGAGAGGTGGGGGCGGGGGGAGTAAAATGGCATTTAAGTTGAGAGATGGATTGGGCAAAAAATAGAGAGGGAGGGATGGAGGGAGTGAGTAAGGAAGAGAGGATAGGTGGGGGTAATATAGCATTTTAGTTGAGTGATAGATTGAGGGGGGAAAAGGAGGGGGGAAAAGGAGGAGAGGAAAGTAAAAGAGGGGGAGATGGGGGATGGAGCGAGAAAGAGGGATATACATGTAGTTGGATGAAGAGAGGGGGGGGGGGTGGAAATAAGAAGACAAGTAGAAGGAGAATAGTAGCAAGAGGGGAGTAACGTGGCATTTTAGTTGAGTGATGGATAGAGAGAAACGTAGAGAAAGAGGGAGAGGGGGGAAGGGTGGAGGGAGGATATAAATTTTAAAAGGCATCTTTTGAAGAGCGATAACAAGAGGGGGGGGGGGGGTTACATGGCATTTTAGTTGAGTGATGGATTGAGCAAAAAATAAAAGGAATGAATGAGAGACAGAGAGAGGGATGGAGGGAGGAAGAGAGGATATGAAAATGCATCTTTGGAAGAGCGATAAAAAGAGGTGGGGGTAACATAGCATTTGAGCTGAGTGATGGATAGAGGGGAAGGAGAGATAGAGAGAGGAAGGGAGGATATGAAAAAGCATCTTTTGAAGAGTGGTAAAAAGAGGGAGGGGGATAGCATTGTATTTGAGCTGAGTGATGGACTGAGAAAAAGGAGGAGAGGAAAGTAAAAGAGAGAGAGGGAGGCGAGATGGGGATGGAAGCGAGAGAGTGGGATGAAGAGATGGGTAGTAATAACAAGAAAAGTAGAAGGAGAATAGTAGCAAGAAGGGAGAAACGTGGCATTTTAGTTGAGTGATGGATAGAGATGAACGTAGAGAAAGAGGGAGAGGGGGAGGGAGGGAGTGAGGGTGGGAGAGAGGATACAAATAAAAAGGCATCTATTGAAGATAACAAGAGGGGGGGGTAACATGGCATTTTAGTTGAGTGCTGGATTGAGCAAAAAGGAGAAGAGGAAAGGAAAAGAGGGAGAGAGAGGGATGGAGGGATAGAGGGAGAGAGAAATACAAATAAAAAAAGACATGTAAATGGAGAATGATAACATTTAAAGGGGATAACGTGGCATTTTAATGCATTCTATTTCCACTCCCTGGGGAGCACTCTAGTCACGCGTCTCTTAGGCGCACTCAGTGCTCAGACAACTGAATTGGAATCAAGGGAAGATGTGAACATGTTGTAGGGAAAGCAGGCTAGTGACTGAGGTCTTTGACTGTTGGCATTTTCCCGAACTAAATACAGAAAAAAATGTTCAAACAAATTGTTAAAAGCAATTGTTATTAAAGTATCTAGATGCATTTGTGTACATAATTAATTACATACAGTAGTTGTAATTAGTTAATTACAGCCTGGATCATAGAAATTGTTTCATTTTTTTACAAACATTTTAATTGATTTTTGTATTTCAGCATAATTTTCAGGATCAGTCCGCAATGAGTTGAGGAGTCCTATAAAGTCTTTTGAAGATTATACAGAGAAAATTTTTAAGAAGATTAAAAATGACTAAAGAACATGTTTGGAAGATTAAAGATATATACATGAACAAGTTTTTAGGATGTGCATGCATTATTTGTGTTTTTTACAAATACACTTGCACAATGAAGTCTTGTTTAGATAACTAGAACCTATTTCAAAGTGTCCTTGGAGTTGGAACTAAAATGTAGGATTTTCACTGCATTTCGCAAATGTGCTTCGTGTCCAGAGACCACCGGGACAATCCCCCTTTCAAAGTGACCTTGTTTTTACCAATGTTTGTTTGAATGAATGGAACTTGAAAGAAAGAAAAAAAAAGAGTGGGAAATTGGGTTAGCAAATGAAAAGAAAATTTGTTCAGTCTTCTTCTACTTGTCTCCAGTGATTGGATGTTGCGAAATGCCGCCTTCCCTGCGCTCAAACGATAAGTCTGAATTGATCTGTACCGGGAAAAAAGAGATACAAGGTGGGAGGAAGGGAGAGGGCGGTCTAGGGGGTTCAGCGCCCCAACTGTTAAACAAAACAGTTATTTCTTAGTCGCACCAGAACGAAATTGGCAGGCCACTTTTACTCCAATAGAGTGGTTAAGCCCTGGAATTTGTTGCCTGAAAAGACGGTGTCTGCGCCAACTGTGGAATCTTTTAAGAGAAGTTTGAGAGCCCTTCCCATAGGAAAAGAGGGTTAATCTACCAAGTATACCAAGTATACCAAGTATACCAAGTAAACATGAATATTTGGGCCAAATCAACTCTGGTTTGAGCAAACCATCACATTTGGGGGGCTAAACTATGTCCATGTTTGGCATGAGTGCATAATAATTTTCCGGCACATTCAGCTTGATTTTGAAGAAGACAAGAGTGTTGATCATTTAGGCAAACAATCTCAGGGCCCCAGGAACTTTTTTTCTTCTTCCGTATGACATGGCTGTGATGTCTAGTAGTAATTTACAGCGCATTTAAGCCATGACATATAATAGCTTCACAAAGAAATGGAGCAAGTAAACTAACTGGAGGAAATGTAAATGTAGGCACATTTTGTTTGTATTAGCCCATTGCTTATGGGAACCTGGTGGTCCCTGGTATGAACTCAATAGAAATTGCAACATGTAATAGGGAACAGGTTAATATATTCAGTGTACAGACATTTTCAACACTTCCATCTGCTCTACATGTTATTTGATTGCCTCTCATAACCCACATTGGTACCACTGTTGTTCCTCATTCCAGACACATGGGCCTGGATTCACAATTGAGGTTTGTGTAGACCATGGTTTAAACCATGGTCTACATCTATGGAGTGCTGCTCGTAAACAAGTAAAACAATTTATAATTTCCAATGATATGACTGTTAGTGCTTGCTAACCAGAAAAGTTCACCATCCATGCAGACAAACATTTATTCGGTGCCTTTAGTAAATGTGTACCGTCAACATTGTTAACATTTACATTCTTTCTCCATCTGTTTACAAATGGCACTCCATAGATGTAGACCATGGTTTGTACAACCTCCTTTGTGAATTCGGGCCATTTTTATTTGAATATTTCGTCAATGGAGTAATCTTAACCATAACTATGCTGATGTCTCAATTTTCTTGATTTGAAAACAAATTGTAGCCTTCTTATAACTGTTCCTTGGAACTATACCCCTTGGAACTTAGCTTTCTCAGAATTGTAGAACACAATAGATGTGTGACATTGCCTCATGTATTTTGTTTCTTCTTCAAACTTGTACCCCTTAATATGTTAATTGTTTTTGTCAAATAATTTGGGGGCACATGCCCCCACCCTCCCCCCCCCCCCCTCCCTCTGTAGCTACGCCATTGATATTCCCTCAAGGCACATTTTCTTTGCCTATATTGTAATGAAACATCCATCTTTGATCATAACAACATTGATGCGAAAGCAGCTTAATTATAAACTGTGTCATGTACCTAAACCATACCATCTGTGATTTTGAAGTGTGCGATTACATATTTTTTTTGACTCGATAAATCTATGTGTCTGTATTTTGCTATTTTGAAGAAAAGAAGAAACTTATTATGTTTTGTACACTTTAACCAGAGGGTATGTTCGCAGTAAAAGAAAAGGGACATTTATTTCTTATGTAAATGTGCTTAAATCATTTAATCTGTGATTTTGAAGAGTGAGATTAATACATATTTTGACTCAATAAATCTATGTGTCTGTATTTTGCTATTTTGCTGAAAAGAAGAAACTTATTATGTTTTGTACACTTTTAACCAGAGGGTATGTTTGCAGTAACAGAAAAGGGGGAATTTATTTCTTATGTAAATGTGCTTAAATTATTTAATCTGTGATTTTGAAGAGTGAGATTACATATTTTGACTTGATAAATCTACACATGTGTCTGTATTTTGCTATTTTGCTGAAAAGAAGAAACTAATTATTTTTTGCACACTTTTACCAGAGGGTATGTTTGCAGTAAAAGTAAAGGGGAATTCATTTCTTATGTAAATGTGCTTAAATCATTTTAATAAGCTGTGATTTTGAAGAGTGAGGTTACATATTTCGACTTGATAAATCTACACATGTGTCTGTATTTTGCTATTTTGCTGAAAAGAAGAAACTAATTATTTTTTGCACACTTTTACCAGAGGGTATGTTTGCAGTAAAAGTAAAGGGGAATTCATTTCTTATGTAAATGTGCTTAAATCATTTTAATAAGCTGTGATTTTGAAGAGTGAGGTTACATATTTCGACTTGATAAATCTACACATGTGTCTGTATTTTGCTATTTTGCTGAAAAGAAGAAACTAATTATTTTTTGCACACTTTTACCAGAGGGTATGTTTGCAGTAAAAGTAAAGGGGAATTCATTTCTTATGTAAATGTGCTTAAATCATTTTAATAAGCTGTGATTTTGAAGAGTGAGGTTACATATTTCGACTTGATAAATCTACACATGTGTCTGTATTTTGCTATTTTGCTGAAAAGAAGAAACTAATTATTTTTGGTACACTTTTACCAGAGGGTATGTTTGTAGTAAAAGAAAAGGGGAATTTATTTCTTATGTAAATGTAAATCATTTTGATAATCTGTGATTTTGAAGAGTGAGATTACATAATCATGACTTGATAAATCTACAAGTCTGCATTTTACTTTACTGCTGTAAAGAAGAAACAAATCGTGTTTGTATTTAACCAGAAGGCATGTTTACAACAGGACAACAAGGGAAATTGTTTCATACATAAGTGTACCCAAATCAGATCAATGGTGTTTTTGAAGAGTAAGATTGCGCAATTTATAACTTGATAAACATTTAATATATGTCTGCATATTGGTGTTATTCTGCTGAAAAGAAGAAACATGTTATGAATGTTTTTTTACTCTTATGCCTGAGGCTATGTTTGCAGGAAGAGAAAAGTGGCTTTTGTTTCATATAATAAATTTCAAAATAATTGTCACCTGCGGCATGTATCTAAATCATTTTAACATGGATTATGATGTATAATTGTGAATAATCTTATAAATCTACATATACAGTTGCTGTTGATCTGAAAACATGAACCTATCCTTTTTGTTCAATTACCAAAGTGCATGTTAACGATGAGAATAATCGGGGATTCGTTTCATATTACCTGTAGCATGTGCCCTTTTGGAGAGTTGAGATTGTGTTTGACTAAATACAGTTGCAACTAGACATTAAATTCGTCACTTTGACGAATTAGGTGATACGTATGTACCCTAAATTAGTCCTTTGACCTTTGACCTTAATTTAACCACAGTTAAGAAATCATTTTAATGATGTTAAGCTTATCAACATCTATCCATGTGTAAAATTCAATTCGCATCCGTGAGAGTTGTTATTTTGTTACCAAAACACTTTTGTCTAATGAGAGAACAAGGGAATTGCTATTCATATCCCAATTAACGGGATGAAGATTATACTAGAATTATACAAGAATTATACTAGGGACGCAGGTGTATTAATTACGCCTTATTTGGCTTTCAGAAAATGGGGCAATTAGGTTGATAAAGCATGAAGAAGGATCACTTATAAATAATAGGCCCAGTCCTGGCGGAAAAACAAAATCCTGACATTTCATATTGTCTTATTGCATTTTTGTTTTATTCATGGAATTTATTGATCAATTATTAATCAATTTCACATAGAGTTAATAAGTGGAACACTTGGCCCCCATTGGTTGATTTACCTTGGGGTGTTGCATAAAGAGTTGCGATTGATTGCATGTCAGAATATATTTGAGCCAATCAGATTTGTGCATTTAGGCGTGTATTTTCTGATGAATCAAATCAAACCACAAATATGTGGGCCATGGTCATTGATGGGATAAGTATGCATGTTCAACTCATGCCTACTTCAGTAGATATGAATATATAGGGCCATAAAATAAGTATTGTTTTGAAGTAACAAGCGATTGAAGAAAAGGGTAGGGCTGGCAAACCTTAAATTTCTTTGAACATTGATGATCCGTCCTGCTATTGCAGTATATCAATGGATTGTGCTATCACATAGCAATGATGAAGCAGTTATCTAGCTTGCGAGATTTTTACCAAACTTGCAAATTATACATAATGTAAAGTACAAACCAAAAAGGACAACAAAAAACAGAACTATTAGTTTTAGAGTCAATATAGGGCCTAAATGTTTGATCCTCGCAGAATCTTCTTTAGAGGCTGACTGATTAAAGTAAATTACATAAAGAACATAGACTATAGAGGCACATAGACAGCTGGAAAAGGAGGCGGAATTTTAGTTTGTTAGCACACATGTAGGGAACAAAATTAACATTTATTTTTCAGGGGGCTACTTTTCAAGCTTGCTTGCATGAAAATAACACTCCAAAATTTGTTTTTCCATTGAACTCTATGCATATATTTGTTGGGGCTCTTTTATGATTTTCGGGTGCTCTTTTTGGCATTTCGGTGGCGAATTCGCTCCGAGCCCCCCCGTGTATTTTTTTCACTGCTGACACATGAACATACATGTACATAAACCTCTTGTCTGTTTACATCTACGTGAATGTCAAGGTCCTTGTAATGTGCATTAGCGGGCAAAAAGCACATGACGTTTGTTCTAAGTGCTGCGATTAACGTCCACTTCGAGCTGTCAGTCCTTTTACCCACCCCCATCGCGCGAGTTCATTCATGCAGCTTGCTCATTGACTCTCTTATCAACCTGTCACCAAACCCTTCAAGGCAGAAGAGATACTTATTATGGTTGTAAGTTCAGATTGTGAATTTGAAAACACGGAATGACTTCAAGGACTTAATCAGTTTGTTGTTTTTTGGTCCAAGTTCAGATTGCGAATTTGAAAACAAATGCAAACACTTCAGGGACTAAAGTAGATTGCTGATTATTTTCTATGTTTATTTATAGAGAGGTTAAATTTAACTTCTAAAAAGGTTTTCAGTATTTGTAATGCTGACTTCTTAACGTTCATACTGTGTATGTCAATACAAATATCCGAGAATTCCAGAATCTACAATCAAAAGTTTAAGATCATTTGTTTAAATAATCAGATCATTTACATTAAATACATTGTATACCTAAGGTAAAACATCAAATGGGGCTTAACATGGTGACAAGATTTTGACAAGTTTTGTACGATAAAATTTACAACTAAATAAATAATTTAACATTTGCAAGCAGTAAATCAGAATAAATCAGATTGTTTTTACCTTGTTTATGACAGACTAAAAGGGCTTTCTACAGTCAAAGACCAAAAAGGGAATTTTAGGTTGATTAGCATGCAGCTTATTGGGATGGTGTTGTGGAGGTTTTTTCATTGTTGTGCGTGATTTGAATTTTATTCAATTTTTTTTCATTAACATTTTCACGAAGACGTGATACCTATCAAATGAATGAATCAGATGTAAAGGCAGTCCTATGTATAATTGAAAAGGCAGAATACTATAGATTCTATAATTATATCCAGGCAAAATAAAATGCAATTCAATCAATCCAGCAAAAGGAGTGAAAATTCAATTAATATTTATTGCATTTGTTGGAAATTATTGGAAGAAAGATAATGGAAAAGCTGTGCAGAGCTGTTAATTCAAATATTGTTTTACTCTATATGTTTTGAGATGATGCCATTTTATGTGACCGGCTATAGCAAAAACCCGGCACTTGTCATGTTTTGAAGAAATGGGCATTTTAAGTTCACACAATGTGTGTAAAAGACCTATGATTGTAAAATTGAAACAATCGTATCTTCGCCAATTATTGACCCATTAGTTAGAACAAAGCATCAAATGAAAGCTTGTGATGAGGCCTTTGTAATGGTATGAAATCTTGATTTTTATTTTTACCAACGAGTGCCGGGTTTTGCTACAGCCGGTCACATATGGCCTGAGGTTGTAATTTATTTGCTTTTAGAATAAAAAATATACATCTTCGAGATTGATTGCATTCTTTACATTTTAAAGACAAATTAAATATTGTTAGAGGAGGGAGGAAATGAAAAAAGCTTTCAAAAGCTTCAAGTAGTATGTTTTATGAAAGAAAGAAATATATATCAGAAAAATCTATTAAAATGAAGTCTCTTTTTACTCTTCAAAGACAAATTCAATTCTTTTTGAGGGAGGAAATGAGAAAAAGTTTCAAGTTGTGTGTTTTGTCCAAGAAAAATAGATTGGAGTCTAAATGAAGTCTCTTTGTAATGTACCTATTGACATGTATGTTTTTTTGTTGGTGATAGTTGTAGACCTTTTATAACAGTTGTCTCTAAATGCAATTTGGCAATCTCGATTGTATTGCTTGAAACTAATTACAATTGTATAATGGCTCTGCGCGTGGAGCCTTTTCATTTTTTGACGAGTCAATTCACTACAACATTTTCATACGTCATGGATGCAATTTCTTTTTCAATAAAAACACGATTTAATTGGAGTGGGACTGTAAGTTGTACGCGGAGGCAGGAAGTTACTTACAATTATTTTCTTTTCTTTCTTTTGCTGCAATTGACTTAATTTGATTTTCAGACATTTAACAGTTTCATTATATGGGCACAAATAATGGTTTCATTACATGTGCACAAATAATAGTTTCATTATATGGGCACAGACAATGGTTTCATTTTATATACATGGGGTAATATGAAAGTGAATTACTTCTTAACCCTTAAAGCACCGGTCCCAAAACTGCTCGGGCTGGGTTCTATGGAGAATGCATGCTATACTGGAATCAAATCGCCTCCAATGGGTTTATTACCAAAGAGAGGTAGAAAGAGAGTTTTTGTCACAATAAATGGAACCACCTAATTTGAAACTATCTAGATATACTGTGGCATGGCAATCACCGGAAACTGTGGAAACTCTGTTGGTATCAAATTGTATAGCTGCCCTTGGTTTATTATAGAGTTAAAACTTCAACTTTTATATCAAAGGCCACAATTTTTCTTGTATCAAAAAGGGTGATATCACCTCACATAATACATTTCTTAGAGCAAGGCAGTACATGTTTCCAGCATCATAAAAAAGTCTTTCTTATTGTATAAAAAGGAGGTTGCACCTTTAATGTAAACTATCACACTGTTTCCAACAACCTCAAAATTCATTTTATTATTCCATAATGAAAATTTTAATTTTCAAACATTTTGAATGAGAGGAAGATTTGGAAAAAGAAAGTTGAATGTTTGCATGAATAGTGGCTTGAGCCAAATCAAAAAAAGTAAAAAGAAAATGAGCTCTCTATTTCCTAATTTTGATTTAGTATACTTGATTGTTTTTAGAAGTAAATAGTTCAGCCAATTTGTACATGTGTAAATAAAGGCATCTTGTCTATAAAGACCACATTTCTTGACTCCCTACAGGAAGGCAGTTCATGAGTATAACGACCACCTGCTTATAGAGACCACCTTATCTGAATCCCATAGATGGTCTTTATAGACAGGTTTGGCAGTATTTTCAATGGCTTCTGGTTTTTCAAAATCAATTCTTTATTGTATACGTGTCTTCCATTTTCTGAGATATACTTTTTGTAGAAAATATACAGCCCCCGTATTTGTTCTGCGGTTCGATATGAAGATTCATGGAGTTTGCATCATGAAATCAATCTCAATTCCAATGTGTCATCTGAGAAGTAGTGTGTACTTGTACATACTTGGTATGTTACTTTCATGTACATGCAATGAACAACTTGGACAAGTGTAATCGACGGAATGTGAAGAATGTTTTCCTGACAGTGCCCCCTCTCACCTCTCACATTCACATTCATGTCAAGTTTATCACACAAACGAATATTGAGCACATGAAATGAACATACCAAGGTTGTGTGTTTATAGGTGTGTGTGTGTGTGTGTACACCTGAAAGGAATTCATAGCCAGTGCTAGACATGCAAGTATGAATGGGATGAAATAAAAGTTGAGAAAGTTACATGAACTCCTTTACAGTTGAAGTGGAGAGAAAGAGAGAGAGAGAGGCAATGAAGAATGTATGGCAATTAATCCCTTCACTACTAGATGTTGCAATACAATAGAGTACATACATGACCCACATAGGCCTAATAGACCCATCTATAAAGGCAAAAGGTTAAAGCACATCAAATTAGCATACTTTTGTTTCTTTGCTCTTTGGTATGCATACTCAGGAAATGAACGAGGGAATCGGACACAGAAGTCTAAAGAATGCCTTGCCATTTGCCAAGTACATGGTTGGCATTATTGTCAAGAATGTTACATGAGCACCTTGACACTTGAAGTCCAAGTGTACAGGAGGACTGGAGAGGAACAAGAGGAAAAATGTCTGAAAATGCAGCATGCTGTGTACATTAAAGAAGTGTGTTTCATAGGCAGACCTAACATGTATGTAAAAGTGTTATTTTAAAAGTAACAATGTTTGGAAGAACAAAAGTATAAGAACACCTTCAAGAATATCATGTTAAAACAGTCCTTTGGTAATTAATTATACCTGAAATTAACAAGGGAAGCAGTGCAAATGAATGTTGAAAACGTTATTTGAACCATAGACAGGGCTATTTTATATTATACATACATGTGTAGAAAGTCAAGTACTAGTACATCACATGCATACTCATGAAATCACTGGCGTAAATCTGTTCGGAAAGCACAATGCATTGGGGGGTCGAGCAATTGTTCACAAACCGTTTGTGAACAATTGCTCGACCCCCCAATGCATTGTGTTTTCCGGACAGATTTACGCCAGTGCATGAAATGAACAAGGGGGAGCAGACAAAGAAAAACAGAGAATGTCTTTGCCAAGTATATGGTTGGCATGCATGTCATGAATACAACATAAACACTTACCCTTCACATTACTGTTAACCTGTTAACATCTGGTCTGAAAAAAACACTGTGGTTGAGGTCTATGAAGAATGCATGTTGCACTAAAAATCTATAAATCATCTTGAACGGGTGAACATGCTCACGAATGCCTAACACATGAAGTGTGCCTATCTATAGGTAGGGGAAATTACCTTAGGAGAATTCCATCCTTAAAAAAACTTGATCGCGATGGAATGGGTTGAATGAGAATAACATTTAGTGGACATTTTAGCAAAATTGGTCAATAAATGAGAATGGTACAGGTAATACAACCATTTGAACTTCATGCAAAGATGGGAATATTTTCAAAGTTGCAGCCATTAGTTTTTAGCTCATCCGGCCCGAAGGGCCCGATGAGCTTATGCCATGGCGTGGCGTCCGTCGTCCGTCCGTCCGTCCTTCCGTCCGTCCTTCCGTCCGTCCTTCCGTCCGTCCGTCCGTCCACAGTTTTCAAAATGCTTCTTCTTCGTTATTTTTCAACCGATTTTGATTCTGATTGTTTCATAAGATAGGGCTAGGAGGGGGATTTAAAACTTCTACACAGAATCGTGAAATTCATTATATATGCTAATTTATGCAAATTTATTCAAAATCACAAAAAATGCTTCTTCTCCTTCATTTCTTGACCGATTTTGATTTGGTTTGCTTTATCTGGTAGAGCTAACTTTGGTTCACTAAACTTCTACACAGAATTTTGAAATTTTTCTCCATTAATTAATTATGGTAATTTATGCAAATTTATTCCAAAAATCACAAAAAATGCTTCTTCTCCTTCATTTCTCGACCGATTTTGATTTGGTTTGCTTTATCTGGTAGAGCTAACTTTGGAACACTAAACTTCTACACAGAATTTTGAAATTTTTCTCCATTAATTAATTATGTAATTTTTTTATTTATTAATTTATTTATTTATTTATTTATTTATTTATTTATTTATTTATTTTTATTATTTATTTATTTATTTATTTTTTACAATTTATTTTATTTTATTTATTTATTTTTTATTATTTTTTTTATTTTCTTTTTTTCTTTTTTTCTTTTTTTTTTCTTTCTTTTTTTTCCCCATGTCCCTTCTGGGGCATCAAATTTATATTTTTTTCACTCTATTTTTTTTTTTAATTAATTTGTATGTCCCTTCCAGGGCATCACATTTTTATTTTTTGACCAGTTGAAAAGTGTACCACATGAAATTTGCGATATTTGATGTTGCGAGATGCCGGATGAGCGCTACGTCATTGACGTTCTGGTTTCCATAGAATATGCTCCTCGCTTTTGTCTGCAAAAGCATGTTTTCACTTGATTCTCACATTTATTGCAACTAAAGTGATATCACCATAAAGAAAAGTGTCATGCGAGAGGCAATTCCAGTTCAAGATTAACAGTTTTAAATCACAAGTAAGCCAATCCTAAAAACTGGTTCACACGCTGAAATTACAGACATAAAACCTCCAAAACTCCTTGAGTGTTGAAGGGTCATTAAAGGATTTGCAAATTATGCCCTCAAATTGTCTAACATTTTCAGAGTTAACTTAACCCCTTGACCACGGGAACCGAGTGGGTTGTGTACAAAGTCTATGGAGATTTCATAAACTAGTAGGGAACGGGTTAAGAAGTAAGATTTACGCAGAAGGCAGGGCTCAATTCTAGCACTTGCCCTATTTGCCTGGGGCAAGTATCACTAATGTTTGGTTGCCCAATCGGGCAACAAAATTATTGGGGAACTTAAAGAGAATAATGTAATTTCTCATCTAGAAGTAAGCGGGGCAAGTGCATTTTCTGTTTGGGCCATTAAAATGTTAAAAGTTATTGCTTGACTTGCCTGAACAGGCCAGTAGAGAAAAACTTAGTGTGGAGGCTTGCAGAAGGTATGAGCTGCTATATCATACAATATTAATAACCATCCCGGCATTTGCAAAATAAATCACATGCTTAAAATCAATGCAAAAATGATTACTGTCCCTGAAACCACTTGTTAATCTTTTCTATGATTTTTTGATGGATTGTGCTCATATATTAGCCACGAGTAATCAAGTTTGCCAAGAAATTTTCAGAAAACATTTTGCGATTCGCCAATCATAAAAAAAAAAATTTACATAATAAAGTTACCCATTAGTGCCTATAGGTAATAAATCTACACAAAAAAGTCTTTAGAAGCCTTCCGCGATAGTTACATTTTAAATTTTATTTGTTCTTTGAAAGCTTGCCTGCATGAATTTATACAACTTTAAGAATGTCTGTTGGATTGAACTGAATTGAGTCTGATGTTGAGGGGCTCGTTTCGGTATTTCAGCGGCTTAATCACCCATAGCGCCAATGTACAAGTATTTTCTCACGGTTGTGTTACGTTACCAGTAGCCTTCACTCGTAAAGTCTCGAAAAGGTTACTTTTCTTAAAGCAATCAGATTGGTTCTTAACCTCGTGAGGATCACGTTCTAGATATATTATCTGGGTTGGGGGTCTATGGAGAATGCGTGTGCAAATTGCTAGCACATTGAAAACGACGATTTAATTTTAGAGCGATTCCGAGCAAAGCGTTACAGTGTAAAGAAGAAGAAGAAAAAAAAATCCCCCCTTACCAGTTTGAATCCTGCAAATATTTATATGGAGTACTGCAAACAGTTCAGAACTTGAACTAACGAGAACATTAATTAAAGGACCTAACGAATACTTTGGCACTTATTCCATATTTGATGACTTGAAACATAGGTCTGCCAAAAAAAAATCCATGAAAATAAACACAGTAGTGATTTAAGACTAGTTTTCTGATGCCAAATCTCACTTAGCAGCCAGTTTACGCCCCACCCACATTTAGGGTCTGGAATCGGCAGCGTGACCGACATGTGATCGACAATTCATTGGCTTACGTCATGACGAGTCATCTACAGAATTTAGTTCATTAGTCCGTTCTTTAGATGACGTCACATTTTGGCGATTTAAAAGGGGCGTTCCCAGGACAATTAGATATTTACTAATTACCCCAAAATTGATTGATTTCATGAAAAATGACTGCCAAATTCTTTTTCTTCGGGAAAAATTACATATAGAGAGCCGAATTGTGAAAATTAGGCCATCTAGACGCTGTAGTCCCTTTAAGTATTTTGTTGGAAGGATTCAAATGCCAAAGGGTTTATTTCATGGTGACACGGTTAGTGATTGCTTGGAGTTGCTATTTTTGTAGAACACTAAAATCATCCGTACAACATGCCCCACATTTTTTTCTTTCAGGCTAGTCCTGACTGAGCGGGAAGGTTGTTTTATTTGTATTCACCCAGCAAGGACGGTGTCCCACATATTTGTGGGTTGGTAGTCCTACACTTCAGCAAGAAGATAAAGTTGCAAAAATATTGTCTAGTTATTTAAGAGCTAGTTGGAGAAGATGAGGAACTGAAACTGAATCTTTTAGTGGAATTATATTGATTTTGAGACCTTAAGATAATAAATGGTTGCTATGACCACCTTATTAGTCTAGCATCTGCATTCTGCAGACCCTTTACTGTATGTTGTGTGTTTGTACCTGATATTCACAAACCATAATATTAAATGCATGTTGGTTTTAAAAGCACAATCAAAGTGATTTGATAATAATAATAGCGCGGAGAGGCTTTATTACAATTTGCGCTCTATAAGTACCTATTATTATTATTATTATTATTATATTTGTGACGTAACAGGTTGATTTTTTCCTTTCTTTTAACCTATTATAGGGACACTGTCTTTAAGCTGAACAGGTATGTCTGCACATGACAGCATTGTTAATTGCATCCAGCTGACTTTTAGCATCTAGCATGGTCCATGTTCTCTTAAAGGGATAGTTCAGTTTTGGTATAGAGGGCGCTTCGAGAAATGATTTTGTTGTGAGGTAATGCACAACTAAGGTGTAATATTTGGAAGAGCATGTGATTTTTAAGATGAAACAAACTGTATTTGATCAAAATCGGGTCAGATAGAGCTGAAGTATGAACCATGCACATTATGTTCATAAACAGGTACATGTGCATGATAGCATTGTTAATTGCATCCTTTTGGCTTTTAGCATGTAGCACGTTCCATGTTTCTCTTAAAGGGATAGTTCAGTTTTGGTATAGAGGGCGCTTCAAGAAATAATTTTGTTGTGAGGTAATGAACAACGAAGTGTAATATTTGGAAGAGCACATGATTTTAGAGATAAAACAAACTTTTTTTGATAAAATCGGTTCAGATAGAGCTGAAGTATTAACCATATGAGAGTTACAATATATATTTTTGTTATGGGTTAAAAGCGATGGTATGCACATTATGTTCATAAACAGGTGCATGTGCATGATAGCATTGTTAATTGCATCCTTTTGGCTTTTAGCATGTAGCACGTTCCATGTTTCTCTTAAATAATTATCTGCCGGGAAACTGGTGGACCATGTATTAACTTTAAAAGGAGAATGCAGAATCTATTGAGGAACAGATCAACCGATTGACCATCTAAGAACACTATGTCTCTCTCTTGGTACGGTTCCGTCATGGCTGGCAGGTCGTGACTTTCGTGATGACGCGCCACCTGCGACGATCTTCTGCGGGTTATTATATGCAGTGGACCTTATATTAACTTTATGGGGAATTGCCAAATCTATTTGGGAACATATTTATTAACAGATCGCCTATCTAAGAACACTGTGTACTAAGTATCAATCCAATGAGAATTACAATGTCTTGTTCGTAATGGTTTAAAAGCGATGGTATGTGCATGAACATGAACAGGTATGTGCATGATAGCATTGTTAATTGCATCCAGCTGGCTTTAAGCATGAATCTAGTCTAGCATGGTCAATGTTCTCTCATCTCATTATGTCAGTTAAGCTACAGTCACACATTACCAGACAGCTCAAACGAATGTCGCAACAGATACAAATGTGAGAAATCAAATTATTCGGTGATGAAAGTTATTGCCTCCATTGCTGCATGCACAAAATCTTCTGCCAGATACAACTAAGACATCGCTCGCCTAACAAAGAACGCATTTGCAGAACAAGAAATAGATACGAACAGAGACAAACGGATTGTAATTGTTGCTAGCTCTCCGCTGGGGTCCGTCCGTTAACGCTATTCGGTGATATGTGACATAGGCTTTAGATGTGCTTCATGAAGTGTGAAACATGAAGTGTAAAGTCTTCATGTCCATTCAAATGTCAGACTACATTTACACATGGGCATAACCGGAAATAGCATCTTTGGAGGGGGTGGTTATGATTTCCCAATGGGGGCCAGTAGCTTGTTTCTGCAATAAATATGTCGTTCTCTGAAAAATGTGGAGAATATCTGTTTTAACCATGTTGGTTAGATACGCTTCATGAAGTGTAAAGCTTCATGTCCGTTCAAATGTCAAACTACATGTATATACAAACCAGGACAGGGGCATAATCAGGGAAAATATCCTTGGAGGAGGTGGTTAAGATTTCCCAATATAGGAGGCAGCTTGCTTCAGCAATATTCAAATATGTGGTTCTTTGAAAATTGAGGGGAATATTAATAATGTATTAAGTTAACCTGTTTCATACTAGATTTTGCAGTCCCCATAGAGTTAATACAGGCAGGACCCACCAGGTTACTGTAGGTAATATGGGTTCAAATATGTTTCATGAAGTGTGAAACATAAATTGCCAAGCTTCAAATGTCCCTTCAAATGTCTAATTACATTAACACAGTTGTCTGCATGGGACAGCAATTGACTGGGGGAAGGGAGGGTGACATTTCCTAGAATAGATGCTTGGGAGGAGGGCAGGTTGTTATAACGATGTATAAATTGATGGTTGGTGCTATGTACATTAACCCTAGCTAGGTTAGCATTTCTTATCCTGAAATTCCTGGTGGTATTTCTTTACTTCATGAGAGGAACAAGGGGGACTTGTTCCAACAATAAATATGGCGCTATGGACATTTCAGAGTTTAATATTTGTATTGTAAACAAATGTTTAAGATCATCTTCTTTTGGTGATATGTCTCCCTCTTACAATGGGGAAATCACCTTCAACAATTTTTTTTAGATCAATGAACAATGTATACTCTGAAATTATATTTGATGCCGAGGGAAAGGGTTTCTGGAATGGACAACCATTACAAGAGCTTTCTAGCTCTGTTGGTAGAGCACCAGTCTAGCAATCCAGAGGTCTTGGCCTTGATTCCCGGGGAAGCCCAATTTCCTTTGTTCGTTTCCATAATTTATATTAAAAATGATTCTCAGAATGTTTGGTAAAAATGTATAGAACTTGAATTCCATGCAAGATTTACAGAGGGAAATATTTAGAAAAGGTTCAGGGGGGAAAAGAAATAGAATTTTCTTCATGCTGGCAAGAAAAAAGGGCATTGATTCATGAACGATCGAAAGTAAATTACTGTGGAGGTGGGCAAATCAAATTAGGACTTTTCTGAAGGGCGACATCAAAGGAAGGAATGGTGGGTACAAAACAAGAAAGAAAAGAAATGTATACTGCCGCTCATGAATTATATACACCACATGCGGTCTCGCGGCCTCGTTTAATGCCGTTTTGCTTTCGTCTGGACTTTTGGTAGAGCACATTTATGTAGTTCAACCACGGTCGGTCGCATGTATGATGTAAATGTTCTAGAAAGAATTTAGTTTTAATTTTGTTAACCGCTCGCCTACGAGACATTGAATTTCCTATAGAGTTAAAGGGATGCCTGTAAAGTGTCTAACTCCACGAAAATTACTTGGAGCTTGTTTTAATAGCTTATGGTAAGAGAAGAATAAAATAGGGTTAGATTTTTTCAAATGCCCCTTTAGTATGACGATATCTATCATACAGCACAAGAGCGTTAATGAACGGTCATAAACCTCATAAACGTCATAAAGTAATTTGTTGTAAAAGTTGACGCATATTTTCATTTTTTAACCAGGAAAGCAGTGTTCTTTTTCAATGAAACTTTCACACATCATTCGGACATATCTTACAATGATATTGGTACAGGATTGAAGTCTCAAATGTCATTTTGGGCAATATCTGACACTTTACAGGTGCACCTTTAACTATGTTCCGGTAGTTAATGTCACAGAAATCTTTTGTCTTGTGTCTCTGCTTGGCTCGACACTAGCACTTGCCCGCTTGCCCGGGGCAAGTAAAAATTGGGGTGAGGCAAGTAAAAGTAAAAATACGGCCGGTTTCTGCTCGATCACTGCGGGCTCCTTCACGGTCGGCCGACGTTCGGAGGGCACTGAAACCTGCTCCCAAATTCAGCGATTTTCGCCAGACCGCTATTGTTTACTGACTGTCGCCGGATTTCTGATCATTGATATCCATAGGGTTCTCCTGAGCCCCGTCCAATATGTGACAGGGTAGATTTCAAGCGAAAATTACTCCCTGGCGGATTTGAAATTCGGCCGGGACCGTTGGATTTGTGATGCAGGCTTTACAGAACCCAAGGCCCTGATTATAGGTTTCGTATTGAAGTTTTGGTGATTAGTTGAATTGGTTATGAATTACACAACCCTTTGAACAACCCTTTGAACAACCCTTTGCAAAGTGTTGGACATTTATTTATTATCAAACAACAGTACCAAAGCGCATACAAACATAATAATAATAATAATATCCAATTTTTATATAGCGCCTATCACGATTGATAATCATCTCTAAGCGCTTTACAATTTTATTATTACCCCGGTCATGGTGGTCCCCTTTAAGTTCATGCGTTGTTTTGTAGTATAGCTTCTGTTTTGTGGTGGTGGTGGTTCATTTGCATCTAGTTCACTTCACTAGTAACACTTTTCAACGGAGCCACAATGTTTTCATGGTACATTTCGGATGAACTCTAGCAAAACCACTAGCTGCCATGTAACACGATCTATCATTGCATGTATGACGTATTGTTGCATGCTTTTACTTGCTGCCTAATTTGACCACAAAGTTGTTAAAGAAATCAGAACCGGTACAAAGATGTGCGTCATCATCCTGCATACTTAGCCTACTGTACACCACAATAATACCAGAACTTGTACCAGAGAACTTAAAATTATCCAATTATAAACTATAAAGGCATTAACTTTATAAGAGTTTTCACAAAATTATATTTGTATTACTTCAATCATATACCGATTGCATCTTCTGAATTCTATGTGAAATTTACATAGAAATAGGAGACATACTTTAAAAAATCAAAACCCGTTTTATTATTCTGTTACCAAATGTCAAACAACGAGAAACAAGATAAGTGCAAAAGCTCCAAGTGATTTTGGTTGAATTTTGCAAAGGATCGCTTTAACCTTTTCTTAACCATTGCAATTGTAGAGAATTTGCTGATAAGTGTATATTAATTGAAGTGGAATTGAAGTAATTTACATCGAATGTGTAAGGCTAAATCTAATTTACCTCATTTATCAGAACCATCAACATCTTATGGAGTTTGTGAGATGGTGGTCGTTGCAGAAATAAAGGAATTCAAATGAAACATTGGACGCTTGAAAAAGTAATTTACATTGAACATGTAAAAAGGCTAAATCTAATTTTACAACATTTGGTTTTAATGAAATCAATAATGGTACAAAAATGTGCATTTATATACTGTAATACCGCATTACCAGAACTTGTACGAGAATTTTTTTTCTAAACCATTGGATTCTTAGGGAATGCGTTGAGATAGCGATCAGTTGAGAAAACAAACATGAATTTAATTGGAACATGTGATTTCTGATAAAGTAATTTACATTGAACGTGTAAGACCAAATCTAATTTGACCACATTGGATTTTACAGAAATCAATATAGTATGAAGATGCGCATTAATCTACTGTATTTACCGCATTACCAGAACTTTTGCAAGAAATCTCATCTAAACCATTGGAATCAAAGGAAATGCGTTGAGATATTAAAACAAAATGAATTTAATTGGAACATTGGACACTTGAAACAAAATTTACACAGAATGTGTAAGGCTAAATCTAATTTTACCGCATAAGTTGTTCTAATATAAATCAATACTGATATGAAGATGAGCATTAGCCTCCTGTATACCACGTGTATAAACAGAACTTGTACAAGAAATATCTAAATCATGTAAATCGTAGGTTATGCATTGGCATTGTGGTCGGTACATGAAATATAGATGAATTAAAGTGGAATATATAGGATACTTAAACATGTAATTTACATCAAGAGTGTAATAATGCCAGGCTGCATATATGTTTGTAGATATGTACATAATTACACCACATTGCTGTTTATACATGAAATTGAATCTGACCCGTTGCAATTCAATTTCAATTGCGGGAGGTTTGTTTAGCTTAGCGTGTCGGTGCATAGAAAAATATTAAATTAAAATGGAATGTATGTGTACAGTATAGGACTGGTCACTATAAATACATCTCTACTTGTGCTGAGCTCAGTCTTTGGAGTATGTTATAAATAATATCAAATCAAAATAGTCCTCAAACGTGTTATGATGCTTACTTAGAAAGGTCTTTCACATTGTTGAAGTCTTAGTAGAGTGTTTATGAATGTACATAATTACACCAACAATACAAGTTGTAGTGCATGTAGTACATGGAATCTATACTGTTGCATATGAGGGGACTATATTAAGGGGCTGTTGCACAGAAAAAATTAATTAGAATCAGGGGCGTAGCTAAGGGAGGGGGGGGGGGGTTCAGGTGGAGGGCACTTGCCCCCTAACTGCTTCCTAATGTTTTGATTTTGATTGTGATCATATGAGGATTGGATATTCATCAATTTGAATTGAATTAAATGTAATCAAAACAGGAGGGTGGGGATGGATGGCGGACAGTAGTCCCACCCCCCCCCCCCCCCTTTGCGGACTATATATCGTGTAGAGGAAAGAAAGTTAAGAAAAATGTAAAACCATTTTGTTCAAGGGTACAGTTATAAAACTATATGTACATGTATTTTTCTAGAGCTCCAAACTATTTTTCTAGCATCAAAGATTTAGAATTTTACTTGCACGCCCACATGACCAAGACATATTAGTTATTTTGTAGCTGTACAAGTCTGGAAGAAAACTATCCTTCCGGAGCTCCAAACTGTCTGTGTAGGCGACAACTAGCTATGAAATAGTTATGGAGTGCGGCAGACATCGCTAAATAATTACCTTCCTAACGCCAGTCCCAGAAAAGTCCAAGGATGTACAAGAAATAATGATACGGAACGTGCGCTATATAAGTAGCCACACCACTATTATGATTATTTATCCTCATTATGTAAACTGTCTAAAGATGTTGCATATCAGGGGGGAAAATGTAACTCGATTGTCCAGAGAAACCAATTTCTGAAAGTTCAAGGACCTATTAAAAAGAAATTATACTGTATGCCACCCCCTTCATCACCCTCATTGTGTAAACTGTGTCTATAGATTTTGCAAGAAAATAGGGGGGGGGGGGAAAGATGTAACTAATTGATTGCCCGGAGAGACACCAAATACTCCTATCGTCCTTCCGTCGAAGATATCAGACAGCACAGCACTGAATAATTGTCTTCGTAGCATCGGTCCCAGGAAAGTTCAAGTACCTATTAAAAAGAAATGATACTGCATCCCACCCCCCTTCATCATCATCATTGTGTCTGTGTTGCAAGAAAATAGGGGGAAAAAAGATGTAACTCGATTTGCCAGGAGACACTGAATACTCCTAATGTCCTTCCGTCAAAGATATCCCTCAAAGATATCACGCAGCACTACATAGTTGTCTTCGTAGCACCGGTCCCAGGAAAGTTCAAGGACCTACAAGAAATGATACTATATCCCACTCTTTTATCATCCTCGTTGTGCATCCCGTGTATGTTGAATGACACCAGGAAAATTTGTTTAAAAAAAGATGTAACTCGATTGCGCGGAGACACCGAATACTCCTAACATCCTTCGATCAAAGACACAGAGGACATCGCTATATAATTGCCTTCGTAACACCGGTCCCAGGAAAGTTCAAGGACCTACAAGAAATGATACTGTATCCCACCCCATTATGTATACTGTTTATGTTGGATCACACCAGGAAAAAATAAAAAGTATGTAACTTGATTGCCCGGGGACACTGAATACTCCCTAACGTCCTTCCGTCAAAGACGTCATGCTCTCGTTATTTCCTTTTCACGGCATCGCATTGCGTAGAACATACATGTATATCCTTTCGGCCAATGATTAGTTATATTGCATATGACATGGATCCTTTTGGCCATTGATTTTAAAAACCTTTTTCGTATCGGATTGCAGGAAATTTCACGGTTGCTCCGTTAATTTCTGACGCATCGCATTGCTTCGTCCTTCCTTCCATGGATTTTGTCTCAAATGGACTTTTTCATTTTGGACTCAAAACTGTATCTACATATTTAACACATTGAAGATGATTTTATTTTGAAATAGTAGGCATTCGCCATAGACCCTTGCCCGAGTATTTGGGGGACCAGTCCTGAATGGGTTAACCCGTTCCCTTCAAGATTCTGAAATCTCCATAAACTTTGTACACAACCCACCCGGTTCCCGTAGCCAATGGGTTCAATAAATTGTCTAGTGGTGGTTTGAATCCAAGAAATCAATAATCAACATACATGTAATGCATACTTTAATAAAGACTAGATCAAAATCAACTGCAAACATTTTATGTTAGTTGAGTCTGAAAGCAAAGTATCTACAATTCGGAGGTGTTTCATGAGTATGGAAAGTTTGACTTAGAATGATGAAAAGTCGTTTAATTAGTTGCTTTGTAATATTGCTTTAAAAAATTCAAAATGCAACATCATTTTTAATTTTTTTTTTTTTACAATTGTCAATTTGTTCTGTTAGCAAGGAATTTCCACGTTCTTGATTTAAAATTTCTTGAAAGTTTCAGTATTTCTTTTAACTTTTTCTCCTGAATATAAACCAAAGCTTCAACTGAAATGCCATGATTTGAAGCCAAACTTAATATTTAAGTTCAACTTATAAATCCTTCGTGAAGCATTCCCCCTGGGGACAAGATGAACATGTACACTTCCATCACCTCCTCTGCTCGAGATGCGTGTAAATACGTACAGCTCTTGAAGGCTACATGATAATTGCATCAATAATTCAACCAATTAGGTACTTGAATGGAATAACAAGCGTGTTGAATTCCAGGTCATCGAGAATGAATTGTTAATAGCCTGGTCACATATCACTGTATTGCGGAAACGGATGCCCGGCGACGGAGAGCAGCATTTTCAATCCGTTCGTCTTCGTTCTTATGCGTTTCTTGTCCGTTCCTTGTCAGGCAATGTACGTTGTTCTATCCGGAGGAATGTTCTGTGCATGAATTCGCAATGCAGACGACTTTCACCACCGGATAATTTTATTTCGCAAATTTTGTATTCGTCTGGCATCCGTTTACACTATCTGGTGATATGTGACCGGGCCTTAAGGAGTATTGATCAGTTTATCAGTTCAGGGTAAATGCCATTCTTTTTGTCCCTCGATTTGTTTTTATTTGGAAAATAACTGCAGAGAACTGCTTATTTGCTAATATTGTAATAAAAGGCTATGGTAATAAAATGTAAGTGAAGTAGAGACAATCTTTCGAACCTAGCAGGTTCCTTATCGGGGCAGAGGACATGAGACATAACTAAAACATAGAACTATATACATACATTAATTATTAGTATTATTTTGTACAAATGCAGAGAAATGCCGATCTGCAATCAAAGGCTTATGCACTGAAATGTATCAATTCATATAGAGCCGAGCTTTCAAACCTACAGCTTCCTTATCAATGCAAATGACAATAATCACAGTTAAACATGGAACTATATTATGTTGACATAAAACGAGCAAAGTGAAGCGTTTAAAAAGGCTTATGCTAAATTAAACAACAACAAAAAATGATTATCATCAAAATTTGGTTTAATCTAGCCAAAGTGAAGGAGTAAAACAGGCTTATAGGCTAGAGTAAACAAAAATGTTATTATCAACAACATTTTGTTTCATCTAGCATAAGTGATTGGGTCTTATAGGCTGGAGTAAAAACAGTTGTTTTTTGTCAGAATCAAATCAATAGATACAGTATGTATAATGTTCATGATAAGAAAAAGTACCATAAACGACAAAATTACAAATATTTCTTAATGCAGTCTTGTTTGCTGTAAATAAGAACATACGTTCAATCATAGATTTTAAAATGTCCTTTGATAATTGGTGGAGTATAATTCTCAATTCATTATTATTGTGTATTATGCCATGGGGATCTAGAAAAAAAACTGGCATTTATTTGCATTTTGCGACGAAAATAGATTTGCTTTCATCCACCGGGGCATTTGCCCTTTAACATTATTATCATAATATGCCTGAGTTTGTCAAAGATAATCCGACATCACGGTCAAAAACAAATTGCACCTGTCAACTTTGGGTAAGCAAGAGATGCTTGATGATCTTCTTATGGCTTGGTCGAGGGGAGCGCTGCATGTTTATTTGCCAAGGGCATCGAAGATTATACATCAGAAGTAATTTGGGCCAAAATTGTAAGAAAAATATACTGTGCATTTTTCTATTTTTATAGTTATGGAGAAAAAGATTAATAGAGGAATCTTATAAAAACAGCTTGAAACCTTTTTACAGTTGAATGTATGACGATATTTTCCACCTTTTTTACTTGGAGATTGTGGAGGTATTTATTTTGAAAGATGGTGTCTTTTGTTTATTAGATTCTGTTCCTTTGACATCGGATTTGGGTAAGGAAATGGGTGGAGATAAGTTTGGGAATTTAAATTTCAGGCATTCTGTATTAGACTAAATGAAAAGTAGATCAAAAAGCGACAATAGGTCTTAAAGGGACTTAAGTAACATTGTCCAAATCTTCAAAATCCAATTGGAATTCTAACGGTTCCCTCATACCTTGTTTCATTCGTATTAACAATAAAAGCATGGGACAGGTTTTGGTTTTTCAAATTTCCCTTTCGTTCAAAAGATATCTACGTGTACAAAGTAAGTGCGATGAGTTAGTGAATATCACTTTGTATTTTTGCTCATACTCGGCCAGATAATGTCCACCCAGTGGACATATATGAGATAACAACAATATACATTGTATCAACCACTCATCACTTTTTGCACATGTCAACAAAGTTACTAGATCCCTTTAATGAAAGTAGACCAAAAGGGTGTAGCGCAAGCGACAATAAGTCCAAGTTAACCTGTTGCTTACGGGAACCAGTTTGGCTATGTACAAAGTCTATGGGGATTTCAGAATCTTGAGGGAACGTGTCAAGTAATGAAGATTATATTGATAAAAATATATAAAGGGCAGCAGGTAAAACAATTTTTAAACTTGAGAACTATTTGATTAAAATTGCTTCATGATCCAGAAAACACAATGCGTACAATAGTACTTTCACATCTTAGGTAGATTATACTTTGTAAAAATTACTCAGAAAATTTTAACTCCATTCGTCCCAGATATTGTGATCCCATTGACTTAATACAATACTGAACAAGATTTAATTACCAATGGATTAACCAGGGCTCACACATGCCCAGTAATCTACTAAATTAGTCCGGCCTAAAGTGCTAACTAAGTGTCGACTAACCCCAGACTAAGTTGATAACTCTAGTCCGGACTAAAATTGTGTATTCTGGTAGGCCTGTTAATGACTTTAAGCCAGCCTAAAGTGATAAGTATGCAGATTAAATTAATCCGAGGTGTGGACTAAAGTGTGGATTAGTTAGTCCAAGGTTTTGAACTTAGTCCAGCCTAAGTTGATCAATTTTGTAGAATACCGCCCATAGCCTTTTGTGACAACAGTTCACTCTCGTTTTCCTTAAAATACTTGCTCAAATCGGATGCACTTTTCACTTATTGACTCATGCAATCGGGTAAGTGCTTAGCCTTACAATGTAGCACACTGCAATGAGAATTTAGATGTGTTTGAAGGTGCATAGAAGTGCAAATATTTGTTGTCTTTTGTTTTTCCTTAAAATACTCTTCCAAACCTGACTTACTTTTTCTGTTATTGCCTTGGACGATCGAACAAGCATTCATAATGTAGCATCTTGGGTTTCATGCGATGAACATGTTGATTTGTGTGTGTGTGCTATGAGCGTGTATGAGATTGAGAGGGAGAAATAAGTCAAACTCTTCACCTTTCGCCACATCAGCTCATACGCTAGATTGGCAACTACTCTTCTATTTTTCCTCAAAATACTCATCAAAATCTGATTTACTTTTCACTTATTGCGTCAAGTCAACAGTCGGGTAAGCGCTTACGATGTAGCACACTGCAATGAGAATTTAGATGTGTTTTAGCGTACATAAAGGAAGAAGTCAAACTTTTAACCTATCGCCCCATCACTTCAATACCATATACGCTAGATTGGCAACTACTCCTCTTGTTTTCCTTAAAGTACAATGTACTCACCAAAATGTGACATCTAAAATCTAATTTCATTTAGCACGGTTGGACTGATTGGGGTTTGCGTGGGGAGGGGGGGGGGGGGGGCAGGGGGGTGCAGGTGCAGGGGGCACATACTATGTATTTATTTATTTATTCGTAAACAAATTTTCCTCTTATTTTTCTTATTGCCGTGAGCAATTGAGCAAGCACTCATGATAGCGTCCTGTGATAATTATCAACTAATTTGTTAGAACAAAGAATCAAATGAAAGCCTGTGATAAGGCCTTTCTAATGGTTTGAATATCTACATTTTGATTTTTACTGACAAGTGCAGGGTTTTGCTATATCCGGTCACAATTATGTTGATGTGTGTACGTGAGCATGCATTGAAGTGACAACTAAGTCAAACTTGTAACCTTTGGCAGCAATGAATACGCTAGACTGCACTGAATATTGAGCAGTCAATTCCAACGTTTCCTCCTCAGTGTCCACTGAACCTTATAATCATTGAAGCCTTCACTCACACGCATAATAGTAATAGTCACTTTTTATATATACGATAGCGCTTTATTGCAGTTCAGTCTCAAAGCGCTCAGAGCGTTTATTACCTTGGCTTTAGCGTATGAACTAGTGCCATCACGTTTATATATGGCCCACCAGTTTCCTGGCAGTATTGGTTAATTCAGAGTTAAAGTGATCCCATAACTTCAAGAAGAGTTTTTAAAAAACTGATATTTGAGACTAATATCATCATCGTAAGACTGCCTCTGAATAAGCTTGGTGTAAAAGTTTCATAGAAAAGGAAAACCGCTAACTTCAATAGTGAAATAAGTGAAAATTTACGCCACATCTTCTCCTGATCACTCGCGATACTAAGACTTAAACCTGAGAGTGTCAATGAACGCTTTTCAAATCACTCTTAAATATCTCTATAATTGGGAAACATTTGGAGGAAAAAAAAGCAAATCCCATGTCATTCTTCTGTTACCATAGGCCAAATTTACAACAGGGTTCAAAAGAAGTGTGAAAGTTAATGGATCGCTTTAATCTGTCTATACCAAAACTCAAGACTATCTTTAAGATCGAACTTTATTGACGCGGAAAGCACGTCACGGGGATGGGACATGATTTTGCGCAACCTAATGATGCCCTCTGGCCGTCCCAATCAGGAGCTGACCTTTTTGCTCCATCAAATTAAGGTCTCTCAGAAGAGTTGGTTTAACTCGCAGCGACAATTTGATTTTCCGTCACATTTTCCAAAACCGCCAAGCCCCGCGTTGTTGAAGGCCCATCGATTTAATGTACACAGTTGTAAAAGGCAACGGTGATTGAAAGGTTGGGCATACTTCCTCATTAATCTTTGATATGTATATACGCATAGTCAAACCTGTCTATAGCAGCCAGCAACCTGCCTACAGTGGCCACCAAAAGTGCTCCACTGCAGAGAAAAAACAATGTTATGAAACCAGTATATAGAGGTCACTTGTCTATAGCAGCCAACCTTCCTATGGTGGCCACCAAAAGCGCTTCCCTGCAGACAAAACATGTTTTGGAACCTGTCTGTAAAGATCACCTGTCTACTGTGGCCACTCTTATTTCCCTATGGTGGCCACTATGCACAGGTTCTACACATTCCAAGAGTGCAACCTCTGATTTTGTATCTTGTTTTCATCATATTTGTTCTGGTTTTTTAATACTATTTTATATTCCTCTCTTTCCCTCTTTCCCTTCATAAAGTTTGAATCTTTGAAAAATACATCAACCACTCACTATCAGACTTATTCACGTTTCTACAATTCTAAGGTCGCAACCTCTGATTTTGCTATCTTGCGTTCTATAACGTTGGGTTCTGATTTTATAAATTATTCTTCCCTCACTATATCCCTTCCATAATATTTGTTTTGATTTGTTTAGTATATTAAATATTTCCATTCTTTCCTCTTTCCTTCTCCCCTTCCACAAACCTTATTTATCTTGAAAATCTGCATCAATCAATAGCGGACTAATTTTCCACTTACCTGTACATTTTGTATTCACTCGTTCTACACTTTCTAATGGAGCAATATCTGATTTTTCACCTTCTTTTCTCTAATTTATTTTGAGTTTTTGTTTAATTTCACTTCCTGTTCCTCTCCCTGTTCACTATCTTTGTCTCGCGTTATCTGTTGATCAATCAATATCTGACTTTTCCACTTATTCACTCGTACTACACATTTTAAGAGTGCATCCTCTGAATTTGTATCTTGATTTCCATAATTATTTGTTTCTGATTTGTTTAAAGACAAATCATTCACCCCCCTCTCTTTCCCTACCATTATATTTTGTTTAAATGGTTTTTATGTAAAATATATCCTCCTCTGTTTCCCTATCCTCTTCCACTACCTGTTTTTCTTTTGAATTCTGCATCAATCAATAACTGAGTTTTCCCCATTTATTCCCGTTTTCTGCAAATGTTATATTGAGTCTTGATTCCCCTAATATGTTTTTCTTGGGTTTTTACTATGGCTTCCTTTCCTCTTCTCGTCTCTTCTTTCCTCTTTCACCAACTTTTCTGATTTGTCTTTCGCTGTATCTGTTGACCAATCGATATCTTACTTTCCATTTATTCACTTGTCCACACATCCTAAGAGCACAATCTCTGATTTTGGATCCTTTTTCCCCTAATATTTGTCTTTTTTTATTATTTGTATCACTTCCTTTCTTCTTCCCTCTTTCTTCTTTTCTCTGTTCACCAGCCAAGTCTTTCGCCTCATCTTTTGATCAATCAATATCTTACTTTCAATTTATTCACTTGTTTACACATCCTACGAGCGCAATCACTGATTTTGGATCCTTTTTTCTCTCGCTTCTTTTTTCTCTTCTCTACCCTTTCATTAACTCTGTCTCTTGCTGAATCTCTAGAGTAATCTGTCTTTTTTGCGTGTACTACATAATCTAAGAGCACAATCTCTATAATTTTGGTTCCTTTTTTTCCTAATATTTGTTTTTTTTTCATTTCTATCACTTCCCTTCTTTTCCCTGTTCACTAACTTTGTCTCTTCCTGAATCTCGAGATCAATCAATATCTGTCTTTTTTCACTTGTTTACACAAATTTGTTCTGAAAGCACCGCAGTCCATCGATCGCGACAAATTTTTCACCTGTTCCGCTTCTTTTATGTTTTTCTTTTAGATTAAATTTTGATGCGCGTTTTGTGACTAAAATATCCACAGATAAAAACAACACCCGTTCTGTATATAAAGCCTTCACCATGAGAAAGAACACACACAAAAAGATAAGAGTAAATGGCACTTTAATTTTGAATGTGTGCATAACAAAGAAACTAAACTAAAAGGGAAAAGGATACAAATTTTGATTTTTTTTTTTTTTTTTTTTTTCCTCATTTCATACAAGAAAATAGTAAAAAGAACTACTGATAGAAAGCGAACTTTGAAATGGAAAGAGGCAGGCTGTCTTTTCGCTTGACATCTGCATTATTTATTTTGTGTTAATTGTGTATGCATGTCCGATAAAAAAGAAAAGAAAGGGATGCACAATCACAATAAAAAAATCAAACGTAAGCCGCCACCCAAAGTGTGAATAGACAAAATGAAACGATTGATGATTTTGCCTGACATTTTTCACCTGTTCTTCTTCCGGGATCTTTTTTTAAAATATTTTTAGATTAACCCATTGAAGACACCTTGTTTTGGGTATAACATGCATTTTCCAATATACCCCAGCCTGGGTATATTCAGAAACAGTCCGGAATGGATTAATTCTGTATAGAGCTGTGATGTGGGATGGTTTGAACTGCTCATTTAGCTTAACCTCAAAGACAGTATGATTTTGGTATATTTTCTATAGAACCCAGCATAAGTACATGTATATTCAAGGCCAATCCTGAACAGTTTAATTTGTAAATATGTATTTGATCAGAGCTGTGATGTGCAATGGCTTTCAAAGAACCGCACTTTAAGATTAACCTTTTAAAGACAGTTTGAGTCTGGTATATAAACATGTATTATACATAGACTCCAGGACAGCCTGAGTCAATTTGTATTGGGGGACCAATCCTGAATAGGTTAATTCTGTAGTTGTGATGCGCTATGGCTTCTGATTCGCAACAGCTTGGCCATCTTCCTGTCGCAGGGAGAACAAAAAGATGGGGGAAATGTGGCAAGCTGTCGTAAAGTAGACATCATCATCACTCATCCCATCCCACTGATGATGTGGAGTGCTTTCATAACACTGTTCTTTAGCTGTTAAAGATATACTTGAGTACTTGAGGAGGTTTTTAAAGTTGCAACAACAAAAAAAGAAAGAAAGAACAAGAAAGACTCGTAACAATATTCAGAAAGAACTGGTACTCAAGTTCATCTTTAAGTGTGAATACAAAAATTGGGATGTAGGCTGCTTCAAGAAAGAGAAAATAATATCTAGAAGTCCTTTAATAAGTGTTTGTTCACGTGGATTCAAAACCAAGCAAAAGACTCACAACAATTTTTAAGTGTGAATACTAAAATTTGGAAGTAGGCTGCTGGTTCAAAAAAAAGAGAAAATAATTTGTGAAGTTGAAATTTCACAAGTAACGGAGCACTTGTAGAGGAATCATTCTCATCTAGAAGTCCGTAGTAAATGTACATTCACCTGGATTCAAAACCAAGCGACAGACCCACACAAAAAATTCAGAAAGATCTGGAACTGAAGTGTGAATACAAACATTGGGAAGTAGTCTGGTTCAAGAAGGTGAAAACAATTTTATGCAATCAAATTTTCACAAGTTTGCCACACTTGCAGAGCTGTGGAATCATTCTCATTTCATCTAGAAGTCCTTAATAAGTGTACTTTCACATGGATGCAAAACCAAGCGAAATACCCACACACAAATTTCAGAAAGATCCGGGACTCAAGTTTATCTTTAAGTGTGAATACAACACAATTGAAAAGTAGGCTGGTTGAGCTTGTCATTTTGATTTAGGAGGTAAAAACGCGGACCGG
This sequence comes from Echinarachnius parma, assembly GCA_037951105.1. Lineage (NCBI taxonomy): Eukaryota > Metazoa > Echinodermata > Echinoidea > Clypeasteroida > Echinarachniidae > Echinarachnius > Echinarachnius parma. The sequence continues at coordinate 135,337 of JBAMJV010003323.1, read as the reverse complement.
GAATATTTATTTTTAAAAAGTTGAAAATGGGAGGATGCTAAGAAAAACAGGTGCAGGCATGAATTTCTCATGAGAGCATTAATCTTAGTTTTTGTGTCACTGTCCAGTGTTGAACTTTATATTTTATGTGTGAATGGATGTGTTTCCGTTTGTGTGGTCATTCTTTATGTTTGTCTATTTGTGTTTTTTTTAATGTTTTTCTGTTTGTGGTTGTTTTTTATGTTTGTCTATTCTGTGTGATTTTTGTTCATGTTTGTCTGGTGTTTATGTTTGTCCTTGTTAAATTGTTTTATTAGAACCTGACTTCCCTCCCTGTTTATACAAGATTTCATCTTTGTTTTTGTTTTATTGTCCAGTGTTCAACTTTGTATTTATATGTGTGTCTTTTTGTGCGGTCGTTCTCATGTTTGTCTTTGTGTATTTCTGTGATGTTGTACATGTATGTTTATTTGACATTATGTAAAATGTAAATTCTAGACTACCAAACTTTACATTTATCTATAAATTGTTAGTTGTTTTATATTTCTTGTTGAAATCACATTTAAATGTTAATGGCCATGTAAATCATGGCATTGCCATAATTGATGATATATCTTGAATGTAAAAGTATAAATGCAGGAATATTAAGTAAAGCGAAAGCCCAAGCTATCCTTACATTTCGTACCGTACATCACATTCAATATTAATTACCATTTAAAGGGGTAGTTTAGTTTTGGTAAGGCTGAACTTTAGTAGCCAAAACCTGCACAGTAACATTATAAACTAATAGTTATAACTCCACCATGCTCGAAAGGTATACAAAATTACGACGAAGTAAAAAGCCTGTTATCATTCAAAAAGAGCCATTTAAACACAAGAGGGCGCTTTTTTAAAAGGCATTGTTTTCAATCATTTTACATACAAAATTATGCATGTGACGTTTTATTGATATAATAATTAAATAGCGAGATCATCAACAACTATTTAAAAAACGCTTTTGAAAATTTGTGAAAAAGTGCAAGCATTTTTTATTTTTTTCTATAAATCATCTAATTATTTGGGCCCCAAATAATTATAAGATCAGATATATTTATTGATATTTCAGCCGTTTCTGGGTCGATTTTGACCAAATAAAGTTTATTCTGCCATTAAAATTGCATGTTCTCTCAAATTCGACACTCAGTTTTTCATTACCTCACAAAAAAATTGTGATGTGCAGCGCCCTCTCTACCAAAACTAAACTACCCCTTTAAAGCATACTTTATTTGCACAACACTGATTATTATCCAACATGAAACAGCCATTAATACTTAAACAAACATCACATTCAATATTAATTACCATTTAAAGCATACTTTATTTGCACAACGCTGATTATTATCTAACATGAAACAGCCATTAATACTTAAACAAACATCAAATTATATATTTACAGAACTGTTTTTAGCAGTTAAAAATATGAAGATATGTCTATAGATGCGTACAGATACTTAGTTTTATAATACTTCTGTATAAAGTGCACGCTTTTGTCATCAGAACTGCCATAAAATGTATCTAGGTTTATTTTTGTTACTGATGAAGGCCTTTTTAAAATATACATTTCATAATTTATCATTTTTCTCTCTCTTGTTATCATTTTCTTCTCATTTCTTTATGAATCCATGGATCTGTCAACCATGCTACAATACTGTATTACATCATTCTTGAACCAACAAAATGTATCAAAATATGTATATTTTGTTATTAATATTTTTCTCTCTCTCTTGTTTCCTTTCTTTATGAATCCATGGATCCAGCAACCTTACTATGGATACCGCAAGTTACATAATTTATGAACCCCAAAAATGTATCAAAATATGTATATTTTGTTATTAATATTTGTATCTCTCTCTCTTGTTTCAATTCTCTTCTCCTTTCTATATGAATCCATGGACCTGTCAACCTTGCTACGATACTGTGTAACATAATTCATGAGCAAAAAAATGTATCAAAATATGTATATATTTTATCTCTCTCTTGTGTGTAACATAATTCATGAGCAAAAAAATGTATCAAAATATGTATATATTTTATCTCTCTCTTGTGTGTAACATAATTCATGAGCAAAAAAATGTATCAAAATATGTATATATTTTATCTCTCTCTTGTTTCATTTCTCTTCTCCATTCTTTATGAATCCACTGTGTAACATAATTCATGAGCAAAAAAATGTATCAAAATATGTATATATTTTATCTCTCTCTTGTTTCATTTCTCTTCTCCTTTCTTTATGAATCCACTGTGTAACATAATTCATGAGCAAAAAAATGTATCAAAATATGTATATATTTTATCTCTCTCTTGTTTCATTTCTCTTCTCCTTTCTTTATGAATCCATGGATCTATCAACCTTGCTACGATACTACCTTGCATTCCTCATGAAAAATCAATAGGTAAGTACACGACCAGAATTCTTGAATTATTCAATTTGATTTTGACATAATTGTGTCGCCCATATTATGAATCACTAATACGAGCCACACCTCTCTATAAAGGGCAAACAGAGGGGTCATAAAGATGGTCTTTATAGACAGGTTCATTTACAGTCAAAAATTGTTCCATTTCCATTCAATTCATGATTATCTCTATATAAATTAGGCAGGGCTCCATCACGCTTACATTTTTTGTCGAGCCAGTGAAATAATTTCTCCCCCTTTGCTGGTGGCCCGAGAGAAAAATGTACTGGCCCGAAAATTGTATTTCATTAGTAAACTTTACACCAGTGTTCAAAATATCACTCTTTCCTGATCAAACCTGTGATTATAGATGAAGCTTACATGTAACATGGAAGAAAACAAGATTTTTCTCATTTTGTCAATGTTGGGTTGAAAATCTGCTTGCCCGATCGCGCCACCAAAATATTACTTTTATACATTTTTGCTGGCCCGAAGTGCACTGGCCCCGGGCCAGCGGGCCAGTGCGAGTGTCGAGCCCTGAATTAGGGAGAGATTTAAAAAATCAAAACCCATTTCATTCTTCTGTTACCATGAGCCAAACAACAAGGTACGAGGGACAACATGTGAAAGCTCCAAGTTGGTTAAATGTTGGTTTCGGCACAATGGGACTCAGAAATACGATACAAAAAATTAGGAGTTGGGTGATGGAAAGATTTGTCCCTTTCCAACAATTTGGCAGAAAATGTAATATCAGTTGCGCATAAACAAATTATCCTCAGTAACCGAACACTAAGTGATGGCTAAATTTCAATAATGAAGGCTAAACGAAAATCTGACACTTGTCGCCCCTTTTACCTTCAACTTTTCTTCTAGCCTTATTTTTTATTATGTCTTTTCATATTGATTTCCATACCAGTTTCGTAATTTAATTTTTGTATTCTTTTCTTTTATTAACGTTCGTTCAAACTTCTACAAGTTCTTCAAAAATAAAGACCCAAACAAAACATTTTTGCATGCACTTCCGTTCTTGCAACTTTTTGTATTTATTTAGTTGTCAAGGCTTGCTGCATGGTCCACCATTACCCTGTATGAAATGGGTTAACAAATGTGCCACCAAGAATTTTCTGCCTTTTTCTTCATCTTTTTCTTTCATGGACACTGTAACGGATCAAAAAAGCATTCCAGTTTTACTGTATTTTTGTAACGTTCTGTCAAAGACTTATACCACATGGTCGCAACGTATCCCCCGCATTAAATGGGTTAAACAAATGTGTCTCTAAGGATTTCTGCCTTATTCTTTCATGCTATTTGCAGTTCTTTTTCATGAACACTGCATGTAACAGATCACAAAGTGTCCTAGTTTTTAGCTTCTCCCGAGCTGCACGTATACATCAAAGCTCTAGAACCTCCACAAAAGGAGACTATATTCTAAAGCTCTTCCTCTGAGACTGCTACTGGCAGCTCTGCAGCATTCAGAGTTTCATCTAATTAAAGGGATCTAGTAACTTTGTTGACATACTGTGCAAAAACTGATGAAGGGTTGATACAATGTTAATTTTTGTGATCTAATATTAATATGTCCACTGAGTGATGTGTGAACAATTTCAGGGCAAATGATTGTCATATGAGCAAGTAATGAGCGGAAAGGCAAATTGATATTCACTAACTCATTGCATTGACTGTGTACACAAATTTATTTCTCTCATACAAATAATTATAAATGCCAAAACTTTAATCATAAATATCTTTATAACAAAAGAGAAATTCCAAAACACAAAACCGGTTCCCTACAAATACAACAAGGTATGAGAGAGGCACTAGATTTCTAATGAAGTTTTGGGAATTTGGACAGTGATACTAGATTCCTTTAAAGGGATCTAGTAACTTTGTTGACATGTGCAAAAAGTGATGAGTGGTTGATACAATGTATATTGTTGTTATCTGATATGTCCACTGGGTGTTGTGTGAGAATTTCAAGTTAAATGGATGTTATATGGCCAAGTAATGAGCAAAAATGCAAAGTGATATTCATTAACTCATTGCACTCACCTTGTACACGGTTTTCAGGGTCCAGTGGATAGTTAACCATCTGACCATTTCAATCGTAAATATCTTTTTAACGAAAGGGAAATTTGAAAAACCGAAATTAATACAAATACAACAAGGTACATGTATGAGGGAACCGCTAGAATTCCAATTGGATTTTGAGGATTCGGACAATGTTACTAAGTCCCTTTAAATCAACCCTCTCTGAGAACTGACCTCCATATTTGCCGACAAGCTTCGCCGCCACGGATGTTGCATTGTGTAACTAGTATCTTTAGAAATATTTTGCAAGTCTTCGACCACTTCTCAAGTACGTCATATAAAACTGAAGGCCTTTCTCATACATGTATATGCAGCTAAATATTGACAAAAATGCAATTAAATGCAATCCATTACTACATACCGTACTTGCCCCTTTTAATATGTATATTCAATGGAATCTACAGAAACCAGTTCGCTTTTGTAGTCAAAGCATTACACCACAGAATCACTGTACCACTCAGGGGTCATATACTAGCAAGCAAAGATTGAGTAAATTGACATTTAAAATAATTTAATTTGTTTAAAGAAAGCATTTTTTTAAAAGTTCCATGTAAATTATATTTTATTTGAATTTTCAGATGAGTGCAGTTCATCTCCAATCGCCCACATATTTGTATTATGTTGATTCAAACTATTGTGCATGTTTGACTTTGATCTAACTCCTTAAGTACTGACGGCAGGCGTGAGCTTTATTTTGCCCCACTTTATCTGTTTGAACATTGAATTGTTGTATTTCATTTTAATTAGAGTATGCATCCAGATTATTTTGTATTGAGTATCTGTATGAGAAAGCGAATACAGAAATATATACATTATATTCTCTGGATGTAAAATATGTCAACCAGAAAGGAGAGATCCCAGTTCCCAGGGATGTCATCATGCACTCTCAGTGACCACAAGATGGCGCTGTTGTATTTTTTATTCTGGGAGGAGAGGAAATTATATATGTTCAGGCTTTCCATGGTAAAAAGAAAGATGTGTATGATTTTCTTTTTTTTAGTTTCATTTATGCTGTTGATTAGTTTCATTATCCATATTTGTGCAATCTTGTGTGAAACCAAGAGTAGTTTAAATCATTAAAATATGTCAGTATTTCAATCTCCAATTTCAAAAGATTAATATAACTAATTTGTTTTGTTTTGGATGGTAGTGCAAGATTATATCTGGATGAGAATTGGTCGATGTATACATACATTGTTGATATGATACAGACAAAAACATAAACCTCTTTAATTTGGAAGTTCAGGCCCCCCCCCCCCCCCCCCCCTCCCACTGAAATATTTGCCCCCTTGTCCGTAATAAATCTAAGACATTTGTTTTGTCAAGTCCTACCACCTTTTTAATACTAGAGTACCCTTTTAAATATTACCTCACTATGTGATAAACCATGGACTCAATATGGGCAGCTGAATGTAAAGTGAATGCTGCCCTCTTGTGTTGGCTGGAGGTCCAACATACATTTCCTCTGACATAATCCTCTGTACGTTGGTGGTTTGTTTGTTCAAGTAAAAGAGCTGTTCATTCAATGGCACTTCTCTTTTAACTTTATAAAGTATAAGTGCACTATAAAGTAGCATCTGCTGAAATGCTCCCCAGGGAGTGGAGAGAGTGCACACAAAATAATATTAAATGCAGGTGCCTCTGGGAGAACAGAGCAAAAGCACTGAAGAGGCTAACCTGGATAAATAAGACTGCAAACAAAATATATATGTACAAATCAACAAAGTTCAAACTGTCATAACTTATTTAGTTGTTTGGCCATTTTTGCTCAGGTTTTCATTGTTAACTCCCCCGACTCATATGCTAACGAAGCAATCAGCAGAAGTCTAGGGCGGACTTCACATTAATGGTGTGACATTTAAACAAACGTTTAAGCTCTCGAGAATCTCCCGCCAGTCGGTATCCATTGATGTGGAAGCAAAATCAAATCAAATGCATTCAACAGATCCATTTACCGGGGAGAGTATCTCTCGGTTCATTCACCTTTTAAAAAATGCCTTAATGTCTTCCATTTAAATGGTCCCTTTTTCACCTAAGAGCGACTATCACACTTCAGCAACGGCATGCAGCCTCATGGCATTTTTGCATCTGCCCTTCGCTGATGTTAGTTTGTTAAAGTGATCCAAACCCATCAAGGACGAGAGCTATTTTAAGGCAAAGTTGATCATTATTTTCATCTACAAATTGGCAACTCCTAATTTTTGTCGACCTTTTAACGACGTAAAAATAGGTGGACATTTTTAGTTATAACAATTTAAGACAAATATGAAGTGACTTTGCCGCAAAGTTGCCATTTTGAATGCCGAAATCTGTTTTTAAAATATCACAATGCCACTTCGTTGCCATTTCGTTCTAATCCTATAGATTTTCCTACATAATCTTACTGAAGTTCAGATGCATTTAAGATGATGCAGATGATTCCTGTGGTTTAGCGTATGCGGTTAAAAGCAATCCATTTATGGAAGAAAACTCATTAGCAGGCACTTGAATTGTGGCGCCTTAATTTATTCCAAGAGATATCATCAAATAACTTGCGACTCGGCGGCATAGCCAAGGGGGCTTCGGTATGCACATCCCCTCCTTGAAATATAAACTGTAATACAGAGCATATAAGAGAGAAATGAAGAACAAAAATAGTTACATATTTTTAAAATGTTTGAAGATGATTGGAATATTTTGCATCAATGCACTGTAACTGCAAAATTTGGTTATGTGCGTGTGTCAGGTGGCAGAATCTGCCCCATTGCAATGAAGAAATTAGTTATGTGCCCCCCCCCCCCCCCACCCCCATTATTCCCCCTTCACTAACCTACAGTTGTGACGAAAATAATGACAATCCAGAGCTTACATTTTATTACCGCTATTATTATTATCAGACATGTACTATAACATAGATAAAAAAGAGTTTGTTTCTTACTTTTTATCTTTCCCTTCTACTTTTTATTCTTAATACGTTATACTTGCTCTTCGAGGTAATATCATATTTGTTTTGTTTTTAAAGTTTGGAGCGGAGCGTAGTTTCTGATCGAGTAAATCCCCCTTGAAGATTAGAGTTTGGAATCAAGAAAAACCATTAAAATATGTTTCTTATATCCTCGGGAAGATTTGTGCTGAGAATTAAAAAGGCATTAACTATGTTTCAAGTGGGATGATCAAATCGTTGTGCTATGAAGTGAATTGTAGAGATTTCGAAAAATATCCCGGCTTTGAATGTGAGCGGACACTCCCAACTTCCATTTTCCATCTTGTAATTACACCTTTTTATGTACATAAAGTAACACAAACCTATGCAAAATGTGTATGTGGGAAATGAACAAACAAATGCAAACAAGAAGTATTTTTGAAATGGGGATAGGCTACACCCTCATGTGTCCGAAGACATGAGCAGGAACTCTGACGTTTTCTTCAATATATTTCAGTAAGGTACTCTATACAAAATGTTGTTGTCTGACTTGCCCAGTCTGGCACTTTTCTTGTAAAAACGATTGCCCCCCAAAACATGTTTAATAATTGCCCTGGGCAGTCAGCAGTCAGGTAAGTAGGTTTGTAGAGGCCTACCGTATTTGCTGCCTCTAGTACATTGACATCTACTGTAGATCAATGTGTGTTAAGCCCGGCGCAGACAGAGCCGACTCTACCCGATCCGACTGGTTTTCAGTCAGGCTAGAGTCAGTTTTGCTCAGTCGGAGCCGATCCAACATGTTGAATCGGCCTCGAATGACCTCCGACTGGCACTTGACTGGAAAAACCGGAGTCCTGAGGCAGCACATACTGAGTTAATCAGGCTGAAAACCAGTCGGATCGGGTCGAGTCGGCTCTGTCTGCGCCGGGCATTATACACCATAGTCACATCTTCAGATTACTATTATGGAAAGCCGTTTCTTTGTAAAATTGTTGAAACAGTTCTTCTGAACTTACATACAGTTTGATAAATTCTATTGTATTTGTTATTATCAAGGTGCCTTGAAATAATTGATATGAAATTTTGTTGGAAGTTTCAAATACTTGCATTTTTGTACTTTTGAATATAAAGTTTTATTTAAAGGCTGCAAATGACTTTCCATAATTGTTAAGTCCAACTTAGAGTTAAATTCAACTTTGTATGTTGGTGAAACATATGTTGGTGAAACATGTCCATGGTCTGTTGCATAGGGCATACAAGTTATATCAAATATGCTTTGATTGCTTAAATATTAAAGGGATTATATTTACTCTGTCTGATATGAATCCAAACTCACTTGCAACTCAAGTGGTTCTTTCACGTTTATTTCCCATATTTACAGCTACCCTCCATAAATCCTTCTTTGCATCTAGAATATCCAAATCAATCACAGTTGTGTTTCCTTTTCTTTATTTAAAAAAATTAAATTTGACCTCTGTTTTGCCAGAGCAAAATAATGGTTGCTATCGGATACTCTAATACTACCCACACTGCATCCTTCCCGCTTTGCATCAAGGATACAATATCAATCACCACAACTTTTTGTTTCCATTTTTCATCTTCGTAGCCCGTAGGCGGATGGCATCTTGTTACCGCATACAATCGGATTCCCCACATGTGGTTTAATTATAGCGCATGTGCATTTTATCCCCTCCCAACCTGATGAAGACGGATGAAGACCTTTATTTCATAGAAGAAAGGTGGTTTCTATAAAACAAAAAAATACTTCTACAATACTGCAATACAACCTTTTAGCATATCAAAATCAGTCTCAACTTTGGATTCCATTTCTTAACTTCCATCTTTGTAACCTGTAGGCTGATGGTGTCTTGTTACAATAGTCAATTGAATTCCATACATTTCGCTTTGCGTCTGTTGGTTTTATCCCCTTTCAACCCTGATGAAGACCTTTTTGGGCGGGGGGGAGATGGGGTTTCTATAAAATAATTAATTACTATCCTGAAACATCCTTCTTAGGATATTAATAAATTCCAACTTTTGTTCCCATTTTTAAAATTGATATATTCGTAGCCTGAAGGCTGATAGTGTTATGTTTCTAGAGACATTTGGATTCCACTCATGTACATTACATGTGGCTTTGCATGCATTTGTGCATTCTATTCCTTTTTGACCCCATGTTGACCTTTATTTTGTTTTTGTTTTTGTTGAAAAAGGGGGGTTTCTTTGAAATACTTCAACACTACTCGCAATACATCCTTTTTAGCATATTAAAATCAATCCCAACTTTTGTTACCATTTCTTAATTTCCATCTTCGTAGCCCTTAGGCCGATGGTGTCATGTTACCGCAAACAATTGTATTGCATACTTGTGGGGTTGCGTTTTGCGTATTCTATTCCCTTTTGACCCCATTTTGACCTTTATTTTGTTTTTGTTTTTGTTGAAAAGGGGGGGGGGGGGGGGTTTCTTTGAAATACTTCAACACTACTCCCAATACATCCTTTTTATAGCACATCAAAATCAACCCCTACTTTTTGTTTACCATTTCTTAATTTCCATCTTCGTAGCCTGTAGGCCGATAGTGTCGTGTTACCGCGGACAATCGGGTTCCATACATCATTGGGTGAGAGCGATAAGGGCGTTAAGTCAGTTTTTGGCTAAATTAAGTTATCATGCATACCATCTTGTGGAACAAGGACCTTCCTCTGTAATGCTCCCCAGGAAGTGAAGATGGTGTACACAATGTGTGCTGGTTTGCACTGTATCCTATGACCGGGGTAACAATATCATTTTAAAGCGCCTAGAGATGATTATCAATCATATTAGGCGCTATATAAATCAAGTATATTATCATTATTTTTATTAATGCCAGATGGAATTTATTTATAATTGTTGAAATATTTATCAAAAAAATCAAAGAAAGATATATTGGGTTTCTACAAGGCACACAACCTGTAAACATGACTATTTTCAAATAATTTGTACAAAAAGTATTAAAAGCGCCCTTCTCTTTCTCAACCGACGAGATGGACGTGGCTTTGCGTGGACCTGTCCATTCTGTCCCCTTCCAACCCCTTCCCATATTTAATTGAAATTTGATGACAACTTAGGAGTTGTTTTGTCCCCCCCTCTTTCTTTCTCTCTTGCGAAAAAAGGGTTGGAATCTTGACAGCTGTTGCGATCAGGTGACAATATTTGATTGATTGGAAAACTAGAGAAAGGTGCATAATTTTAACCCGCTAATGACTGGTCTCGAAAGTACTCTGGGTGGGGTTTAGGAGAGCGCATGTTATACCAAAATCTATTGATTGATTGATTTATTTTATTTATTTATTTTCCAAAATCGCAAACAAAAACATTAGAGTCTTCACTGAATATAAATACAGGAGGGATGGCCCATTCAGCACCGCCTATATGTAGACAGGGCTGATCTTCCATGGGGTCAAATCAATGTAGTATTAAAAGGGTTAACCCCGTTCAGAACTGGTGTAGAAAGTACTTGTGCCAGGGTGCATAGAGAATGCATGTGAAGGAAAAATTATACGTCTTGAACAGATTACATTTTTAAAAATAAATTCATAAATGAAGGTTGTATCAACTTCCGGCATGTATGTTATGTTCATGTATGTGTACTTATTGTATGATGAAATGTAGATGTACTTCATGCATATTAAAAATAGTCTATTCATGATTTCATTGAATTTTGTTCTTATTTTTCCATTCATATAAAAGGTACTATAAAAAAATATGTACATCAATGGTGCTTATGTAGCACATATATCACTTAGATATTTACTACGGATTTACTGATCTACATGTATTTTCCCCATTTCGTAACCATGTTGAGCCACTTTTTTTAATATCAAAGAGCTTGGAGATCAAGAAAAAGAAAATGGGACAAAACAAGACAGTTACATGTAGAAGAGAAGGCAGATCAAAAACTGGATAGGAGGGGAACTGACTTACATAATTTACATTTAGAGAAGAAGTGAAATGACAAATTGAAAATGGGTAATTGAAAACCGTCTTTGATTGATGATAGGAAGAAGAGGTGATATTTCCATCAATAACTGCCAAAAAATGTGTGAACAAGATATTTCTACCCGCCCCTCCCTCCCCCCTCATGAAAATTGAAGATATCAATTTGCAAGTGCTGTTTAAAAATTGATTGAAAGTTTCAACTCTCCGGTCGCTAGATGACCCTTTGGAAAGTTGTGCATTCAATATGTATCAGTACTTAGTGTAAATATTTAAGTATGTAATTACAATTTTGACCTCTCTGCATATCAATAAAACAAACTTTTAAGAGTTATACATCATATATTTATAACTTATATTATTAACTAAATTATTTAGTGCTTAGTTTGTGGTCAGTTTTAGGCTTACATTGTGTCATTGAGTAATGGGGCAAGGTATAGTGATAACATGGGATAGACAGTTTCAACTCCCTTTTTAAGAAACAAACAGATTATTAAATGATTGATTAGCAGCCAGGATGAAATTTGTTGCTATTTATACCAAGTCGTCGTTTGTTTTTTTCATAGCCAAGACATTTTGTTTCGAAGATATTATGGGGTAAAACATGTGTGAGCTTTTTTGTAGTTGACCCCTCCCATTCCCCCCCCCCCCTCCTCTTTTACAAGAGAAATCCCTCAAATAACCCCTAAAAATCTATCAAGTCAGCGGTATAGTCGAGGCATGCGTGTGATGATCGCGTCTCATCTCGCGATGGGTCGCCTGTATAAATTGGAAGGCGGGAGATCGACACCGTCGTCACCCCTCGAGTCATGTTTGATGTTTGCGAAGTGTCATTGCATTCTCAAGTTACCTTATAAGCCTAGCTTGCGCAATGAGATGGAGAGGGCAACAAATAGGTTACGGTTTAAAGAAACGAGTAGAGGGAGGGAGGAGGAGAGAAAATAGATGAGAAAGAGAGGGGGAGAGTGGGATTTGTGAGAGATAAATGGGTAAGAAAGATTTAAAGGGGACCACCAGGCAAAGAACAACACATTATATGTTTTGGTACCGTTTTGTGATATCAAATAGATACCCAACATTTTGCAAAGGGTTGTGTAATTCATAAACAAAGCAATTAATTTCCACCACTTACGAAACCACTACTATTTCCTGGGTCCATACGGGCCAACCATTTGCGAGTGCGCCAACGCTATTCACGCGTACATTTGTAGACAATAGATTCCCGGGCGATTCGTTCGCTCTGCACACATTTAGCCTTCGCAATTCAGACCGCATGAACGCATTCTTTAGAATGGCGATGCGTTTTCCAATTTTGTTTTCTTTTTTTTCTGGAAACATATTTTTGTGAACTTGTTGATGGAATGGAATACTAAAGATGTTACCTTTCTTTAATAAGAATATTATTTTTGGGTGGTGGTACCCTTTAAAAAAAAGTAATTGAGGGAGAGAGGGGGAGATAAAGATAAGTAAGAGAAGCAAGAAGATAGTGAGATAGAGCAGGAGGAAAACAACGAAAATTGTTTAGAGTTTCAATAACAAATTCGCTTTTACTCATTGCACTGACTTTTTATACGGTTATGACTATCCAGTGGATAGTTTAACATCTGAACACTTCAATCGTAAATATCTTTTTAACGAAAGGGAATTTCAGAAAACAAAACGTGTCCCATGCTTCTATTATTAATACGAGTACAACAAAGCTATGAGAGAACTGCTAGAGTTCCAAGTAAGTTTTGAGGATTTGGACAATGTTACTAGCTCCCTTTAAAGTACTATGATAAATACATGATACATCAATGAAAAACTATAGCCCCCGAGTTGCCCAAAATCAATTATCAACAAGTTTAATGCAAAACAATTTTCAGAGTACATATTTACTTTAATAGGCAGGTTAGAAAAAGTAGGCCCCTGTGAGACATGAGCCTGCATTTGTAAAGTCACGCTCAATTATTGGTCAATGGTTGTGACAGTGGCGTGTAAAGTGTAGCTGAAGAATTTGTAAGTGAGGCCAGAGGCATGTACTATAAAAATGTAATTTATAGTGCGGTTGCGTAAACTTAAGGTTCAGTATTAGGGATGCTTACGTTGGGCAGGTATCATTTCTGCTGACATTATACGAACTAAGGCTTTGTGAGGAGATGTGTTGATTGAAATTCTGCTGTCATTTAATTATACATAAACCAAAGCTTTGTAAAGAGATTTGTGCGTTGACATTTCTAATTTCTGCTGCGTTTGTGTAAAGTAATGCTTAATAAAGTGTTGCTTACATTGGACGTGTATCAATTATGCTACGATTGCATAAACTTGAGCTTTGTATTGAGATGTGTACGTTGGCATCTATCATTTCAGCTGCAATTGTGTAAACTAAGGGCGTTGCAAAGGAATGCATATTTGGGCATGTATCATTTCTGCTACAATTACGTATTCTAAGGCATTGTATTATAGGGATGTGGTCATGGGTGCATTGGCATTTATCATTTCGGCTGAGATTGCGTAAACTTAATTTGAGGAGTAATCATATGCTGTTACTCGTACCATTACATCACTGGTCAATGATCGTGTAAACTAAGGCTTTGTTATAAAGGGGTCCGTAAATTGTGATTTATCGTTTCTGATGCGATTGCGTAAAATTAATTTAATGAGTAATTGGATGCCGTTACTGGCGGGTGTCAATGTATGGATAGAATAAGCTGGAAGGTGCATATTGCGTTAGGGCGTACACATGTCATTACATCACAAATCGGTGATTGTGTAAACTAAGTCTTTGTATAATTTATGATGCAATAGCATAAACTTAGTGTAAGGACTGATTGGATCGTATTACTAGAGGGTGCCAGTACTGACCCACTGTATGCATAGAATTAGCCGGAAGGTACGTATTGCGTCAGCGTACACATGCCATTACATCAGTGATCAGCGATCGCGATGACGACTTTTGAAGTTACATACATATTAAAAATGAGTCAGCATTACTTGGGACATCTCTGGTCCCCGGTCACTTGACGACAACTGTAATCTTATCTGGCTGTACCGTACCGCGGTTATGGTGGTGTCAAAGCGGCAAACCAGTGATGAAATGTCATCGACTAATTAGATTGCCATCCCCCACCGCTCTCCTCGTAACTTGGAATTTACACATCCATACGTGCAGGCATCGCACAGTTAGCTTTAGACAGTTGATCAAGGCGATAGGGGTTTTAGTTTATTCATCATTGTAATCGGTAGTCAGAAGTGTTTTTGATCATGTGGAATGGATTGCTGTCTTTATTGGTTAATGTTGATGGTAGAATCGGTAGATCGACTTTAAATCTCTTTGTAACATCCCCATGCACCGCTCTCCTCGTAACTTGGAATTTACACAACCATACGTGCAGGCATCTGTAGATCAAAGCAATAGGGAATTTGGTTGAGGTATTATAATCAGTAGTAAGAACTGTTTTTATAAAGAAATTGGAACCGAGAGCTGTCTGTAAGAAATGTTTTGCCGTTCATTAGATAGACCACCACCCCCCACCGCTTTCCTCGTAACTCGGAACTTACACATCCATACGTGCAGGCAACATAGTTTGCTTTAGACAGTAAAGATCAAAGCAATAGGGAATTCACCTACAGTATTATAATCAGTAGTATAGAACTGTTTTTAAACATATTTGAACCAAGAGCTGTCTGTAAGAAATGTTTTGCTGTTCATTAGATAGACCACCATCCCCCACCGCTTCCCTCGTAACTTGGAATTTACACATCGGTATGTGTGGGCAACATAGTTAGCTTTAGACCATAGATCAAAGCAATAGGGAATTCACCTACAGTATTATAATCAGTAGTATAGAACTCTTCTAGAGAAATCGGAACCGAGAGCTGTCTGTAAGAAATGTTTGCGGTTAATTAGATAGACCACCATCCCCCACCGCTTTCCTCGTAACATGGAATTTACACAACCATACGTGCAGGCATCACAGATAGCTTTAGACAGTTGATCAAAGTGAATTTGGTGGCAGTAATATAATCAGTATATAAGAGTAGTGAGAACTGTTCGTGAACATTTGTAACATAGAACTGCTGTCTTTATTGGTTAAAGGGGACCACCAGGCAAAGAACAACACATAATTATATGCTTTGGTACCATTTTGTGATACCAAATAAGATACCCAACATTTTGCAAAGGGTTGTGTAATTCATAAACAAAGCAATTAATTACCAGCGCTTACGGAACCACTATTATTTTCTGGTTCTGTACGGGCCAAACATTTACGAGTGCGCCAATGCTATTCACGCGTACGTTTGGAGACAATAGAATCCCGGGCGATTCGTTCGCTCTGCACACATTAGTCTTCGCAATTCAGACCGCATGAACGCATGCTTTAGAATGATGAGGCGTTTTCCAATTTTTTTCTTTTTCTGGAAACATATTTTTGTGAACATGTTGATGGAACGGACTATTTTTGGGTGGTGGTACCCTTTAAGAAATCTCCTTGAACACTTGGAACTGCTGTCTTTATTGATTAAACGTTGATTCATCTTTAATACCTCTCTTCCTTTTTAACTTGAAATGTATACATGTACTTGCCTGATTGCCTCACAGTTTTCTTCATAGATTGAAACCAATTCTATGTATGACTGTGTAACTTGCAGAGAATGTAATTGTATTATAATCAGTAGTAAGAACCAGAGTAGAACTCATCTCGAACATGTGGAACCGATTGCTGTCTTTATCGGTTAAAGTTGTTGTTGAAAGATCAACCCTACCTCTCTATTTCTTTTTAATTTGAAATGTATACATCCATATACTGTATATGTCACGCATCACAGTGTGATTCATAACTCAACCCAATAACTATGTTGTAACAAGTAGGTATGTAGGTCAACCCCACACGCCAATGGGAACGTTTTGCGACCTGTATTAATAGCGTCTTTTCGCACGGCGACGCAAGTGCTGAGGACGGGGTATTCAAATGAGCTGTGAGCGTCTCCGTACTCTGGCTACCGTCGCGATCTATTGCAGTTTCGCAGTGAAGAATACACAGAACGTCTCCTTGCTCGAGTGACCAATCGCACTGATTGGCTAACCCCACTGACCTCTGGCTGACCCATTGAAGTAAGGGCTTACCACCACCGATCTACACCACTCCGTAGTAGCTGTACACAGAATGCTATTTCGGCCAACTACCGTCGTAGGTTTGGACGCTACGCGGAAATTTTCGCTCTGAGTGCGACCCCCCGCTAAGATTAACGTTGTAGAAGGCCGCGTCGCCGGTTGCGAAAAGACGCTAATATCTCTATGGAGGTAGCAAAATGTAGTAGGGAACAGTTTAATGTATTAATAGTGCATCTGCTTGTTTTTCCCCCTTGAAATTATGAAAGTGGTGACAAATAGTTATTGATCGGTTAAAACAAAATTTCAATCATATCAACTTCCTTTATCTTTCTGATTTTCTGAACTTACACATCCATACGCCATGTATGATCTTATCTCGATGCGCTAACTGTGTCTAACGTTTACGATTTTAATAATTGTATTATAATTGGTGTTAATTATGTTACTGACCTTGCGGAACAGATGGCGTTATCGGTTATCGTTAAAATCATAACACCTTCCCTACCCTGTCCTTCAAACGTGATATTTACAAAATTATTCATGCATCAGATAT
Source organism: Echinarachnius parma (assembly GCA_037951105.1). NCBI lineage: Eukaryota > Metazoa > Echinodermata > Echinoidea > Clypeasteroida > Echinarachniidae > Echinarachnius > Echinarachnius parma. The sequence continues at coordinate 118,309 of JBAMJV010003323.1, read as the reverse complement.
CAGTTTTTATTCATATTTCAATACAATAATTATAATAAACTCCCACACAAGTAGGGAGGCCAGCGTATGTATTAAATGTATGGCATGTACATAATGCATGAGCATGTGTAATTCTTTGGGTTTTAAACTCTCAAAAAGAGTTTATTCCAGTTATCCATCTGAGAAAAATACAAACAAAAGAAAAAGGTTAATTTAAATTCAATATCTAGAGGAAGTTCATTTACTAGTACTGTTTGTGTTAAATAAACAGTTTCCACTATTATGTAGGTAAAGCAATGTAATATCTACCCTTAGATGATGTTTATTCAAACTATTCAATATGGATTCTTGAAAATCTTTTCAATCTATTTGCTATTGACTCTTGGAAACTACAAAAAAAAGAACTGAAAGACATATCAATTTAATACCATAAAGTTTATCAAATAATTCAGTACCAGTTCTTCAAAATTTAAATTGAAAATCAATTAATTTTAATATCTACTGTAGATAAAGTTTATTCAATCTATACAGTATACATTGATTCTTTCAAAATAAAAAATGAAAACATCTCGGTATCTTGAGAAATGTTAGTTTCCGACCAATGCAGCTCTCTCTCTCTGCCCTCATAAACCTTTCAATTAAAACTGCTGACCACGCACATGTTCAATATTGGGTCTCAAATTAAAGTGAGATGCGCAACAATCAAAATAGGGCAGCATTGACGTCACAGGCTACTCTTAGGATACCAATTATGGTAAATTATTAAAGTGTTTGGTAAGAAAAAAAGAAAGCTTACTGGTAGCTAGCTGACTCCCTACATTGGGGAGGTGCTACTTTATCATAACAGTGGCTAATTGAATGTTGGAACAAACTTAATTGAGTTAATGTAATTGTTCACTCTTTTGCAAGTATGATACTCAAAAAGATTTAAATAAACAGACCAGTAAAAATAAATTTTCTGTGGGGCAAGGGGTTAACATCTAAAGAAGATATCACATGTAGACTAACACAATGCACAGGGCTCGATACTCGCACTGGCCCGGGGCCAGTAAAATTGCACTTCGGGCCAGCAAAAATGTATGAAAGTCATATTATGGTGGCCCAATCGGGCAACCACATTTTCAAGCCGACATTGACAAAATGGGCCAGTAAATTTCTTTCGGGCCACCAGAAAAGGGGAAGAAATTATTTCACTGGCCTGACCGGGCCACTGCAATGCACACATATATCAAGCCTCCACACTGAATCTTTTCTTTGCTGGCCCGGCATTCCGGCTTGTAAATTAATCATAAATATTCAAATTTTACTTGCCCAAATAGAAAATTTCCTTGCCTGCTTCTAGATAAGATCCACATAATATGAATAACATTCTAATCTTGAAGTTGAACAGAAATATAAGTTGCCCAATATGGCAAGCAAATTAGACCATTTAAGAAATTGTATATACTTGCCCGATAAATGTTAACTTGCCCTGGGCAAGCGGGCAAGTGCTAGTGTCGAGCCCTGCATACTTGTAGCCAAGGGATCATTACCAACACTAGCCTACTAAGCTAGTGCCTGTAAAAACATGCTTTTATCAAATGTTAGTCCCTTGGAATTGGACCTTCCCAGTTTAGCTAAAAACTCACATTATATATTGTCTGTATATTTACTAATTTGTTTTGAGTGATTGTCTGAACATTTTGATTTGAATACATTATAATGGTTTGAACTTGAAAATAATTGTTCTTCTTTTCTCTCTTTCACTTCTACATTGCATATCCTGTTCCACCTTGCTACGTCTCAACTACTCATTTCTGCATTGAATAACAGGTAAGTGATATACTGTTATGTTATGAAACTAATTGTTAAAGAAAATTGTGACTTCATGTGATTGTGATTAGTATGCTATTCTGTCTACATTCATTTAACCCGTTGAGGACGAATTGATTTTGGTATAACACACATTCTCCATAGACTCAAGAACGAAATATTTCGGGACCAGTCCTCAACGGGTTAATGGGTTTATTTGTGTATGCAATTTTGGGTTTGAATGTTTACTAGTGTTGAACTGAATGTTTAATATGTGTCAATAGAACTAAGGGGGTTTTGCACACTCTTGTATAAATACATACCCTTCTTTGCTTTACTGTAATAATGTTCTTTCTAATATTATGTAGTTAACAATATTAAGGAAGTACCTGCGTGCGCATAATACGGGTTCAACACAATCTCGTCAGACATTTGGGTGTAACATACAGTAACATACTTGAAAGGATAATGTAACATGCTTCCGTGGGCGGGAGAGGGGGTGTTACGTATGCATTTGTTTTTGTTACCATCATGTGTATTACTTTACCTGTACACGTATGTAGGAAGTCTTTTTTTTTCCCCCTTCTTTTTCTTTTTATATGTAGGGAGTCTCCTTTTTTTCTTTCTCTTTTTTTTTTATATGACCGCATTTGACAGTGTAGCAGAATGAGAGTAGGCAGTGAGCGAGTGGGCGTGAGAATGTAATTGCATCACTGGTGAACCAGATGACCGTTCTCATAATTAGATTGGATTGTAGCGCTATCTTTAATTCACCCTCCTTTTATTTTTTCCTTTTTTTTTCTAGAAGAACAAAACGGAAGTGTATGATATTTTTGATGCATGGTGCTGTGTTGAGAAAAATATGTAAGATGACAATTATTTTAGATTCCCCCCCCCCCCCCCTCCCTTTTAAATTTTTTTTCTAGAAGAACGGAAGTTAAAAATAATTCGGTGTATGGTGTTGTGTTAAGAAAATATGTGTGTACTGAGAATGAACCAGATGACCGTTCTCATAATTAGATTTGATTCTAGTGCTATCTTTCACCCCCTCCCCCCCCCCCCCGCCCCCTTTTTTTCTAGAAGAACGGAAGTGTAGCGTGTGCAATATTTTTGGTGTGTGGTGTTGTGTTGAGAAAACTATGTATGCGAGAGTGAGTGAACTAATATGAACCAGCTGGCCGTTCTCATAATAAGATTGGACTGTAGTTCCGTTTTTCACCCCACCCCCTTCCACAGTTTTGTTAGAAGACCGGAAGTGTTGCGTTTATACTGTAGTTGAGTTGAGAAAAGTGTGTGTACATATTTTCATTATGTTCCACTTTTTTCAACTAAGTGTACAGGACATTGATTGTTTTGATAATGCGATAGCCTGTTGCGAGGGCCAATCAAATTAGATATATGGATAATAACTTGTTATGAAACATAAATCTGTTTGAAATAATGATACATAAATCAAATCACAACCATATTGTGCGTGGTTTAGGCTTTATTATGGAGTAGCATGCAATTTACGTTAATGTCACAGCGGGAAGTTGTGTCGTCAGTCGTGAGATTACGTCACTCATGCTGTGAATGCTCGGAAGACCTTCGTCGCAAAGATGGATATTAGTGTCATAGTTGTCATACCAGTAACCCACAAATTAAAGGAATCTAGTAACATCATCGTCCAAATCCATAAATCTTAATTAGAACTCTAGTGGTTCTCTCATACCTTGTATTTGTATTACCAATAGAATCATGGAACCGGTTTTGGTTTGTCTAATTTCCCTTTCGTTAAAAAGATATTTACGATTGAAGTGTTCAGATTCTTTAAATTATCCACTGGAAAGGTTATGATTGTGTACAAAATCAGTGCAATGTGTTAGCGAATTAATATCCTTTGCATTTTCGCTCATGACTTGGCCATATACAGTACAGTAATATCAATGTTCACCCATTACTCAGATTGCAACACACAATTGATCAACCATTCATCACTCTAAATGTATGTGTCAACAAAGTTACTAGATCCCTTTAAAAAACAAATTGTTGGTGGATAATTTGTTTTCTTCTTATTACTGTATAAATCCTTTTTGATAATTTGCTACAATTTTGAAGAATAAGAATCGATGACGCACCCTTCAGATATCTTACATAAATAAATTATTTCATTTCCTAACCCCCTGTCAATTACATAGATCCAAATATATACAAAGTTTATAAAGGAAGATCTCATAGGCATGTCTCCAAAAGCTAAGAGTAAAGCATTTGAATAGTACGTCATACATCCCTATTCTAAGAAATAAGAATATATCAACATGATTAAAATTGATAACGACAGCATTACCAATGAAGTAAATTACAGGGATGCTTGGGATGACCGAAGGCATTGTGTATGTCATTAATTTTATATCAATTTAAGCTTGGTAAGTCACATACACTGTACGTGAACATTTTACTCTTGGTTCTATTGCTAATAAGTGTTTTCATGGTTTGTCACATTACATATCCCTTTTCTAGGAAATATCACCAATATTGAAACAACAAGATTGCCAATTAAAAGCGAAAAAAACAAATGGGTGCCTAAGGATGATTGAAGACTTATACATTTAAAACAAGTCGATGATGCCATTTTCTCAATTAAGTTTGGTGTGTCATATACTGTATATCAAAAATCTCTGTTCAGAGAAATGAATGTTGTAATGAATGTTGCGTGTGCCATAGCATCAATCCATCTTTTTTAAAAAGATGACAATGTATTCAAATGTCTCAAAGCAGATTATGAATTTACATGCAAAATATAAATCAAGTGATGCGATGAAATATTGGGACATGTTTCCCCGTGAGGGGGAGGGGTTTAGCTTGTGCCGTTCCACTTATAATTTTGTTCTTGTTTTTTATTTATTTATTATTATTTTATTTATTCATTTATTTTTGTTGGGGGGGGGCTTCCATAATGTTTCTGCCCCTTTTCTCCTACGCCAACCCCCACTCCGCCCTTAGCAACATAATTAATAAAAGCAAAACACCTGTTGGGAAAGGAAAATTAATGTCACTCTGAAATATCAAAACTGTGTTGTCTCTGTGTTGTCTCCCCCCTGTGAACCCCCGATGGGAAGTGATGGGGAGCATTGAAGGGGTCAATTTGATCCCCTTCCCACCCACCCTATCCCCACCTTTAGCTTCATAATTAATAAAAAGCAAAACTTCTGTTGGGAATGGAGTATTAATTAACCCGTTCAGGACTGGTCCCCGAAAATATCCGGGCTTTGGTCTATGGAGAATATACGTGTTGTAGCAAAATCAGTCCGTCCGGAACGGGTTAATGTCACAGGGATGTTACACAGTTACATGTATATCAAAACTGTGTCATCCTGTTATCTTACCCCGTGACCCCATGATGAGTTGTGGGTGACATTCCTGTAGTGTCAATGTCTAGCATCTGTTCTGTATACTTACTGGACTGAACTTGAAACTTGCATTCTATCCAACAGGATCAATTGGGGCTTTATACGCAATGACATATCTCTTAAGTTGTGAGGTGTCAATCGTTGTGTGTACCATGTAAAAAATATTGCATTTGAATTTCATGTCCACCTCTAAAAGAAGAAAAAAAAAACTCTGCATCCATCTATGTTATCTTGACACATGACCTGTGATGAGTTATGGGTGACATGATTCCAGTTGAGTCAACTCTGTCTTGACTTCAGTTTGCATTGTAACAAACTGAATTTACAACTTATGTATTGCTCCCACAATTACACAAATCTAAATTACGAGGCATTTTAATCATTGTATGTACCTTATACAAATATTGCAATTAAATTCATGAAAAAAACTCTGTCATCTGTGTTATCTTTAAAAGCAACACATGACCCAGATGAATAATAGCATTACAGCAGTGTCAATGTAAAATGTATTATAATTAAATACTATCATTTGCGCTGGTGAAGTAGAAACATCGACGTCAATGTCCGGTTTTCCAGAAATAATAAAACTCAAGGAAATGTGATACATTTCACGGAAATTAAACACATTTAATTGTCATTATGTCTGAAATGTTAATTTCCCAGCCTTTTATGAGCTTAGGTTTTTAATTAGCTGAGGTTTTTAAATTAACATGATTTGACAGTTGGTTCTCTCATTTGTATTTTAAAAAAGAAAAAAGGGTCTTATTAGTTATACTGTAGTTATATTTGTACAAAAGAGAGTGATCTAATATGTTGTGGGTTGCCGGAAAAAAGTGATGGGGGAATTAGCGCAGCAGGGATAGCGATCGTGTCTTGAATAATTGATATACCTTGTTAGAATTGCGTGTTTGGGAAATCTCATCTTTTTTTTTTGCGAGCAGCACAAATTCGTTTTCTTGTTGAAGGTCATTTCGAGAATCTATAGGATTATATGATTGATATCTCTTTTTCTCTGCATCCATCCTTCCCCTCCCTCTCTGTATATCTCTCATTTCTTCTTTTCCTCTTTTATATATGTCTCTATTTGTCTATGATATTTTTGTCTTTAAAGGGACTTTTTAGTAACATTGTCCAAATCCTCAAAATCCAATTGGAATTCTAGCGGTTCCCTCATACCTTGTTGTATTCGTATCAACAATAAAAGAATGGGACAGTTTTCGTTTTTTCAAATTTCCCTTTTGTTAAAAAGATATTTACGATTGAAGTGTAGATCCCTTTAATAATGCCATCTATTGACTGTAATCCATGCTTGTTCTCTACCTCTCTTTCTCTCTCTCTGTCTTTCTCTTGTTTTATAGGGCCTCCTTTCCATTATCCCTTTCCGAATGTTAATTTTACCCTTTAATTTTAAATCTTGTTTACTTTCTCTCTTTATTTCTTTTTCTTATTATTACATTCTCTTTCTTGTTCTTTATCTTGTTTTATAGCACTCTTACTAATTAACACTCTTAACACTTACTAGCACTCTAACCCTATCCTTTTCTCTCTTTATAGTTATCTAACTTATTATCTTAACTCCTAATTGTCTCTCTGTTCCTTAATATCTTTCCCTCTTTAATACTCTCTCACTCTCTTTCTCTATGTTATGTCCTATAAAATAATCTCGTCTCCCATGTGTATTTTACTCTATCCTATCATGTCACCTCGTCTCTCTCTTTTACCCTCTCTATCTTAATTTTGCCCTGTCGGATTTAATTACCAGACACTCCCTGCGACCTCATTCAATCTCTGAGTAGAAGGTTGGTGATTACCAAGCACAGTGAAACCTCATTAAAATGAGCACCTCTGGCCAATTGAATTTACCTTGATATATCAGATATCTCATTGTATCAGGACTTGAAAATAATGGTACATATAATCTAGACCTGTGAAATAGCCTCTCTACATATATCATGTACCACGTTTAATTCAATTCAATTTAATTCAGTTTAATAGAGTTCGTTATAAAGAGGTTCCTCTGAACAGCAATGCAATGTGCATCAGATGCTCTTTATCTCTGCAATTTCTTAGCCCGGATCAAGTAACTTTAAAGGGATAGTTGAGTTTTGGTAGAGAGGGTGCTAGACTACTTTTTTTTTTGTGAGGTAATGAAAAACTGAGTGTAAAATTTTAAAGAGCATAATATTTAAATAATAAAATCATCTTTGTTTGATAAAAATCGGTTCAGAGACGGCTGAAATATCCATAAATATAACAATTTGTAATAAACCTGGGGCCCCAGGTTTATTAGAGAATTTTGAACCAGCCGTTACAAATTCTAAAAAATGCTTCCTCTTTTCAAAAAGTTACAAAATAGGTATTTAAATAGTTGTTGGTTATTTGTCTATCTAATCACTATTTCAACAAAGCATCACATGCACAATATTTTATTAAAAATGGTTGAAACCGATGAGTGTTTAGAGAGCGCCCTCTTACGTTTTAACGGCTCTTTTTTTAATGATAACATGATCAGTACTACGTCATTGTAATTTTGTGTTCCTGTCTAGTTATAACTATTAGTTTGTAATGTAATGATGCAGGTTTTGGTTACTAAAATTCAGTTTCACCAAAACTGTACTCTCCTTACCAGAACTCCACTATCCCTTTAATACCATACCTACAGGAACTTGGTGGACCATGTACAAAGTCTATGGGGAAATCAGAGTTTTGAATCTATGGAATGAGTTCATCCAGATTTGTTTTAATTTTGGTTAAACTTTGATTTTTTTAAAATTAAAAAGGAGAATAGAAATGTGCAAAGGGGGTGTTTTGCATGCATGTACGCATGCGAGTTTAGTGCAAACAGTTCCAAATTCAGAGAAATGTTTGCACATTAGAATTTAATAACTTTTTTTTTCATTATTTCCAGCAAGGAAACAGACATTGAAATTGCACTTGCTGCCAACATGTACACAGAACCATACCATGCTACTCCCACTACATGTTTGAGACTTCTATTTAATTGCAGGAAATAATTATATTACAAAAGTGATTACATTCTGAAGTGCAAATATTTCCCTGAAATTTGGGTTGTTTGCACTATAAAGCAGGCAAATGTATATATTTGTATTTAAGCATCCCATTTTCTTTGCTATTTTCACTTTTTGTTAGTTAACTCGAACTAGAAACCAAGAGAAAACAATCTTCCTGGAATTATGTATGCATATATAGTAATTTGAGGAATTATCACATTGTTACAATGTTGGGTTTCCCCTTTGCCAGTGAAAACCCCATTTATCTATAGTTATGTAAATTGCTTCCAAAACAGGAAACATTTTATTGACAGTGATTTCCTTTTGTGGGCCTGGGTCCTGAAAATATATGGGTCTAGTATTACATTTAAATTGCTTTCATGCCAAGTCAACCAAAATTTATGATTTTGTATTCATGAATACAATACTTGTGTGTATTTAACCACTTGACGACAGGAACTGGGTGGACTGTGAACAATTTGTTTTTTTATTTGGAGTTTCAGAATCTCAAAGGGAACAGAGTTAGAATATGTAGCTTCACTTAATAATTTTAGTCACATTTCCCCCTCAATTGTGTGTATATATATAGCAATATATGTACATGTACGATATAAAATGTCCAAGCACGATTTGCATAATTGAAGTTCTCAGAAACATCTGTCAATTTGTATCTCTTAATCTCGACTTCGTTCCCGGGATTTCGATCCGCATCGACATATCAAGGATATGATCAAATAAAACCTTGAGAACAGCGCAAGAAGTAAAATATGAAATACTTTCTGCAGATGTTAACATTTGTTCACATTTTTATTGCGAGATATTTTTGAAATGCATGCATGTACTTCCGCCTAGCTTGTAATATTAAAGACTTAAAGACCCTGATAAAAGTTGAATTTGCGTATCAATCTTGGGAGTAAAATGCATATTAAAGTCGAAGTCAAACAAAATTCTGCAGAATGTATTCTTTCATCTGTTGTACAAAAGTGTTCAACCATGCAGAATTCACGTCACACAAGAGCAAACAACTACAAGATTTGTAAAAAGTTAGTGCAGAGGATTGCTTTAGATCCATTATAATTTGGCTCGGCTGACCCTAGGGCATAAATGCATCTTGTATTTTTTACATCGATGCCATTCCAATACCAATCCACGCACTTGACGTCAGAATGCGCTTCAAAGTAAAACCGTTGTCAAATAAAAATCTGGAACGTCATCCGAATTCTTTAATAACTATACATGTACATACATGTGCAGCAGCTGGGATCATTACCAAGTGCATGATTATAATAATTATGGATTTGTGTTTGAATAGTTAGCATGCCTGGTCGTTTACAGTAAATAATAATGCAGAATTTGTGTATGTATGTGTGTGTCTGTTAGTGTATTTGTAGACGTGGCCGTGTGTATGTTTGTGTGTGTCTGTGTTTGTTTGTTGGTATGTGTGTGAGTGTGGTTTGGGATTGTGTCCCAATGTGTCTGAATGTTTGTATGTGTGTGTGAGTGTGTGTGGGTGGGTGTTCATCACATTGTGTGTGTGTGTACATCATGTATTTAATGTTCTTACATGTGTGTGACTGTGTTTGCATTCCTTATGAATGTATGTGTACAAATGTGTGTGTGTGTGTGTGTGTGGGTGTTTGTGTGCATCGGTTTGTGTAAGTTACACCACATGTGCTCTCTCTGCAGAATCAGACTGGCAATGTTTACGTTCTTTTTTTTTCTTCTTTTTTTTTATAGTGGTGCTTGTATGTGTGGGAAAATTGGTAGCGTGCCAGTGGAGTATAGAACGAGAGAGAAAGGGAGATGGAGAGGGGGAGAGATGGACATATCAAGAGAGAGACAGAGAGAAAGATGTAGAGAGGTAGACAGATTAAAAGAGAGAGAGAGAAAGATGATGGGAAAGGAGGAGAGGTGTTCCATTACGTGGATCATATTTTATTATTAGCATTCTGACACTGAGATGTACCTACAGCCAGGCTGTACAGACAGACAGAGTTTTCTCCCCCGGTTGCGTTGCGTTGCATTGCGTAAAAGAACTACACCAGTGCAAAAGCCTTAGGCTAAGGGTATTCGTACGTCTAACTGCAAAACCCACAAACATCACTAACCCACGTGGCTATAATCACCCCGGCACGGCGAGAGGAAAAAAGGGAGAAAATAAAACCCTTCCCAAGTTTTTTTCTCTTCAAATTGCTCATTTGTGACGGAGATGCGAACAGCGTTTAGTACAAAGCACCTCTCTAACCCCCGGAGAATAAAGGGGAGATAATGAGTCGACGTTTATCTTCGTCAAGCCGGCATCTCACCTCCGAAGAGCTGTCAACAAACACTTAATTTTCAAAGCCGTTCTTGAGTGGTTGCTATTGGAAGGCGATATGCCGCATGCAATTTACGCAGCTGGGTTAAAGCTTTGATCAAGCGCACTTGATGAGAGTGAATAAGCAGGTGATTGCTTGCGCAACCTGAGACATTTTTTTCCAGATCTCTTCGTCGACCTCTGGTTCTGCCTTCGTGTTTGTCTGGCTGTGGATCATGCCAATGCTTCGTGTTGGAGAGGCGATCAGTGAAGGCTACACTGTATCATTATTACTATTGCACTAGAGAAACAAAACATGGAGGAAATATGAGTATATAATTTGGTTTTTAATCCTTTTGCCACTGTTTAGTTCGGAATACGTTGAACGATTCTGGTTGGAGTAATCACCGCCTATTATTCAGTGGGAGAACTTTCTTTTGCCAAGTTGTTTACCTCTGAAGATGTCACATTTGTCTGCTCGGTGTATAAATCACTGCGGATAATTCAGTGGAAGTATATTTTGCTAGGGGGAAAAATAGTAAACGCGTTCTCATGACTTTCTCGTTTACATCATGTCGGATTTCCACGATCGGATCTAGAAAAGCAGATAAATCAGAAGAAGTGTGTATTGTTCTAGGAAGAAAAAATAACAAAATCTCTTTTTTTTGTGACGAAACGATTAGATCATGTGGGACATTCATGAGCGGGCCTAGAAAAGCGGATAAATCAGTGGAAGTTTGTTGTGGTAGGCAAAAGATTTGGTACATTTTCCTCGTGACTAGTCGGGGTAGATCTTGGTAAAGCTTCATAGTTTGGTAGAAACTTGGAGAAACCGGTGGAAGATATACAGTATATATATATCGCGACTGTTTATTACCAGGAAAGAAGATCCACTGTTTAGTTTGGAGTACAGCCAACCTCTGTGCTTTGATTCTTTGATCTAGACAGGAAGGCTCATATCATTGGACAACTAATGTAGGGGAATATTCTTAAAAATTGCATAGTCAATGTCGAGCATCTATCTAGTAGGATTTGTAAGCCCTTGCCTACAAGAATCTGATAGACTGTATATTTAAGAGAATATGAAAAACGACCAACACTTGAGAATGGCAAATGCAGTGGTGCTCTTCTGCGAATAGCTGTGTACACGTGCATTGGCAAGTGGGACCATAGATCTACATGTATGTGTAATTTAGACATACATATACTTAATGTATGGAAGTATAGGCAGGTGAATCATATTGACATCACTTCATCTTCAATCTTGAGACGATAGTGAAATTTAATATCGTCTGCTTGCTTGAACTGGAAGCCTGTAAACCAGTGATGATTCTACATGACTCTTGAGTAAGCGAGAGACAATATTAAGGAAACAGAATACCATCAGCTTGTTTAACTGGAAGCCTAAAATCGGTGATGATTCTACATGACTCTTGAGTATTATTAAAGCAAGAGACTTTATAACGATATAGATTATCATCTGCTAGTTCAGCTGGAAGCCTATATTATATATGACTCGTGATTGGAGTATATTGGAATAGATTTATTAATAAGCGAGAGACAAATATAAGATAGTGAAATTCAATATCGTCTGCTTTGTTAACTGGAAGCTGATAAACAGTGATGATTCTATAAATATATGACTCTCGATTGGAGTATATTGGAATAGAATTAAGAAAGATTTAAGCGAGAGACAATATAAGTAGTATAGAAAGCAACAAATTCAATTACATTTGCTTGTTTAACTGGGAGCTTGCAAACCAGTGATGACTCTATATGACTCGATTTGAGTATATATGCCAGAGACAATATAAATAATAAAGATGGTGAAATTCAATATTGTCGCTTGTTTAACTGGAAGCCAGTAATGATTCTCGTATATGACTCTTAAATTGACTGAAGTATACAGGAATTTTAGCTAGGAAATTCTTCATTTTTTAAAGTAATGTTTGTATCGCCAGAGATATTACACAGGGATTAATTTGAAATGACATAGTGGTACTCGTTTCATCAAAACATTGATGATTATCAAAATATGTCCTGCCATTGTCTATTTCTGTAAACCAGGAAGGAACACATAACGGATTATAGCGCAACAAAAGTCACACGACCTCTGGTGACCCTTTATAAACAGAATATGCGGATATGAAGATCTATTTTCAATCCAAACTTTAAAAACAACGTTCTCGCGTTTGGATGGAGTAAACAATCTTTCTTTTTCAGCGAGGTTTTTCTTTGTGCAATCTTTTTGACGGATCAGGATCCTGTATACTGTTCTTATTGTTTGGAATTGCATCGTTACGCACTGAAGCCCAAGATTGTCAAGTTTATTAGGAACCAGGGTCAGTCTGTGCCCTTTTTTCTTTTACTGGAAGATATTGAAAGCAACGATATTCTCTTTTACAAATTGAAGTTCTATGCCGTTTTTCTCCCATTTGACTAAGTTATTGGAAGTGGCAATGAACTCTGTTACAATTCAGGGTCGCGGTTCCATACCCTTTTTTTTACCCTTTGCCTATATATAAGGCAATAAAGTGAGCAATCTTTCTGGACTATATTAAATAAACACTCGCACGCAGTAATATAACTGGGTTCAAATCATTTGATAAATTCTACATTTGGGATGAAAGAAAAGCTGGCCTGTGGTGGGGGCTTGAACCATTGACCCACTATTCTGCATGAGAACTGGGATAAGTGACATCGATCTCTTTGGTTTTTTTTATTTGGAAGACACTAAAGCTAAAAGTTACTTTATATGATAATTCTGACAGATTTATACAGTTTGATATCGTTCGCCAGACAAATTATCAATACTTTGGATGACCTTTTGATGGGAGAATATCTCATATTTGGATCACTGTAAAAATACATTAAACAATGAATTTGTATTTGATTGAGAGTTGATCAAGCTGAAGATCTTTCTTTTAAATTAAAGATCCGGATAATTTTGTGCCATTTTAATCTCATATTGGGATCACTGGACATACATATGAGACGTTCACGTTGGACTAAGAGTTGATCGAGGTAAAAGGTCTTTCTTTTTAGATGAAAGATTGGAATAATTTTGTGCCGTCTTTGTTTTTCTCTCTGACTGGAAGGCATCAAAGCCTATAAACGTTGTATATTCATGACTCTGAGCGAGTTATATGCGCGGTACGGCACCAAGATGGACAAAACGTCAAAGTTGGAGCTGCAGCAGGCCATCATGCGGGCACGCTTCAAACCGCTGTAAGTTTGGGTTTGTTTTGTTTGTTTTGGGTGTATTTGTAGAGTTTCATTAAAATTAAATAAATGCTAAAATTGACAATTTTAAGTAAGGCTGCCAGTATTTATTTTATTTTTTTTATTTTTCCACTGTCGGAGGACTGTATTATTCAAGTTACAAGTTCTACATGATATTGACAAATTTACAAAAAATAATAGGATTATATAGAGTTTAAACATTTCTAAAGAAGTTCTAAAAAAAAAGGGTTAATAATACCTTTCATGCTTGTTGTATATCACAGTATATTTTTAAACATGTGATGATGAGTATCACACATTTGTTTGTTATTTCAATTGTTTTTTGTTCCAGCTGGTTTAATCACAGTTATTTCAAAATGACAAGGGAGATTTGGGGTTTTGCAGTGATACTTTTCTTTCATAGTCGGTACATTTTTAGTATAAAAACTCTTAGAACATTTACTAAAATTAGTTAATTTGTGTGTGTTTTATTTTTGGTTTCCACACAATGCACACAACTGACAGTATACTTTTCTCAGTATCACATATAAAACAGCAATGTTCAGTTAAATGTTGTTTTGCTGTACATGTACAGTAATGTACAGCTAAGCAGGAAAATGTTATTTTTCAAGTGCCCAAAGTTGCTCGAGGTTATTTAGATAACCTTTACTACTCGGTATCACAAACAAGTCAATTTGCTGTGCATTGCATATAATATATAGACTAGGGCAGTACATGGAGACCTAACATGATCATGTGATCCTATTATGTTTTTTACTGCCACCCCCCAAAAAAAATATATAATGATAATAATAATAATAAATAAAATAATAATAGATAAAATCAAATCAAATCAAATAAATAAATAAATAAATTTAAAAATAAACAAATAAAAGGGGTAAAATGTAAATGTTTAAGTCACACAAACTCATTCGAAATAATGTATTTGCATCTTAGCTCTATGCTCTATACATCTGCAATCAATTTACTGGAATATGTGTTCCAATAATGTTTTTCCTCCTTCCTAACCCCCCCCCATATGAAAAAACACACAAAACGGAAAATAAAAGTGAAATGCTCATTTACAATTCCCGGGGGGGGTACTCAGATTATAGTAGGACGGGGGTGTGCGGCTGAGACCTCCAAACCCATACCCACATCTAAGGGTCCTTTTGCGAAAAGGGGACCCATGTCTAAGGATTGTTTTTTCGCCTGCGGCGCATGTTTTGGGCGTATTTCCCGCTGCGGGGCATGTGTTTTGGCGTATTTCCCGCAAATTTTGTGGTTTTAAGTTAGCGAGCGTAGCGAGCTTGAAAATTTTTGCTATTTCACATCGGCAAACCCAAAAATCCCGTATAAAAAAGGGGACCCATGTCTAAGGATTTTTTTGATGAAAAGGGGACCCATGTCTAAGGACCTTTCTTGAAAAAGTCACCCTTCCGAGCGGCACATCCCCGTATACCCAATATACGTGAGTACCCCCCCCCGGGTTACAATTGTGGGTTATTTGTAATCATGCTTTATGCTCTATATCACATTCAGTCGACTTGCTTGTGAAGTACATGTATGTGTAATGACGAAGTGGGATACATGGAGATACGTAAACGCGATCATGTTGTCCATTCCAATAATGTTATTTACTCCCCCTGATTAAGGAAAGAACAGAAAAGGTAAAAATGGTAATTTACAATATAAGCTATTTGTAAGCATGCTCTATCTATGCTCTATATCACATGCAGTCAAGTGGCTTGTGAATGGCATATGTAATGTATATAGCTCAGGGCAATACACGGAGGTCTAAACGCGATCGTATAGCGCTTCAATATGTGCATATATGCAGAGCAGGGGGGCGTTCGTGTGTAAAAGCCCCACCGGTCCTAAAAAACACATCCCTCATATACATTGTGATGCATAAAGCTTCGGTTGAGAAAGAGAAGGGCGCTATGTCACTTTTTGTATTTCAGAGGTTATTTTTTGTAGTTTGGGATCCTGTATATAGAAACTCGATGGATCTGTCTTTTATTTTGTATGAATATTTCAGATATTATCATGGTTGTAGTTAAGGATCCTTTATGTGGAAACTCAATGGATTCTGTCTTTTATTTTGTATATTAAATATTCCCAAAATAAGAAATCAATATTATCTGAAAATGTTGCATCACATGGTGAAGATCGAGGCTATACAACTTACAACTGCTATATGTATGCATAACTCAATTCAGCAAAACAAATTGCCTCAACGCCCTTCTCACTCTCACCTGGCGGCGATATACATCTGAGCAAAAGCAGGAAGACAGTTCTCTCTTTTATTTCTGATAAATATTCCCCAAATTAGACATCATAATCTGAAAATTTGGCATCACATATAGTCATAGAGAAGGCTCCAACTTACAAGATGGTACGCACAACTCAGTTTAGCCAAAAATCTTCTCAACGCCTTTCTCGCTCTCACCCGGCGATGATATACAGAGCAAGTTCAGGAAGAAAGTTAACCCTTCATTAGACCGTCTCTGTTTTGATGGTCATTAATTCCACTACTTAGAATGTATTTAATCGGAAAATTGTGCATCATACAGAGAAGGTTCAAACCCTACAAGATGGTACGCACAAATCAGTTTAGCAAGAAAATAAACTTAACGCCTTTCTTACTCTCACCCGGCGGCGATGATATACAGAGCAAGTTCGGGAAGACAGTTAACCCTTCATTAGACGGAGAGAGAAACAAAATCAGAGTCTGTTTTGAAGGTCGTTCGGCCGAGACTACGTACGTCTGTCTGTACTGACTGCGGTAGAAAAGGTCATATTAATCAAGGAATACCCTCGTTTAGAGGCTGTTGTCTCAGACCAACTCGATCTTCATATTCTTTGCCAATGCTCAACATTAGCACAGTGGCCTGTTTCATAAAACTCTTGCAATTGTAAGTGTCCAATTATTGTAACTGGTAGGTCAACAACCAATCAGCATTGAGCATTGCAACTGTTGCCATGGTAGTTACAATAATTGGACACTTAGAACAATTGCAGAAGTTTTATGAAACGGGCCACAGGTCCGCTGGCCCGGGCAGCTAAAAAACTAGCTTCGGGCCACCAAATTTCATTGATGCCGTAATAATTCCACTGGCCCGAATGGGCAACCAAATGTTTCACAATATGTTATGTTTTTCTATGTTTTGGGCCACTAGAATGTTAAAAATCTTGTTGTTTTTTTTTTACTACTTCACTTTATTATTTTAATCTTAGTTTGAATGAAGCAAAGGCTCACCTTTATATTAATCTGTATGATTTCTTTGCTCTGAATTTTTCTTTAAAAATGCACATATTGCGGACAAGATATTATGGCTTGATATTGATTATTCACAGAAGATTTCCGCTTTGAATATGAATAATTTACAAGGGGTGGTGAAGGATTTCTCTCCCCTGACTTTAACACCACAAATTTAAAGGGGTATTCCGGGCCTGATAAAACCATTCGTTATTTGAATAAGCAGAACAAGAGGAATAATTGGTGAAAATTTGATCAAAATCGGACAAGAAACACGGGAGTTATACCTATTTGAACATCATGTAGTAATGAGCGATGGTTTCAAAATTGCCGCCATATGCAACATCATTCACGAGCAACTCGCCATGGCTTTAGTACATGAAAATACACTTATTTCTCATTTTCGTTGCTAAAAAATAAATTTTCTCTGCTTGTTTTCACAAATTCATAGAAGAATATCGATGGGCCAACCTCATTGTAATTTGTAAGCTCATAAATTTGCTTTGTTATGAAGAAAATTTAAATTTTGTAAAATTTCCATGTAGAAGTCATAATGGCTGCAGCTCGCAAGTGACGTCACGATCTAGAGCAATTGCGAACCATACTAATAATCGGAGCAAAGTTCATCCTGTCATAACTTTTTTATTGCTCTACCGTTTTGGCTCAGATTTTCGATCATGATTCTTCATATGCACCTCATTTTATAGCAAACATCACATTTCTGGGGTGGAATTCCCCTTTAAGGTCATAAATAAGCATGTTGACCAGTGTAAAACTGTCCTGAATATATTTATCACACATGCATATTTCTATATAATTATTGTATGATATATGTTTAAAGTAATAAAGGAACAGCTAGTGCTGTGATGTGGCTCATGTGTACATAGTAGAAAGAGTTGTGCATAATGTGTGGTGTCCATGTATGTGTACGTTTAAATCCGTTTGCATCTCTATAATGACTAGTGCAAGAAAAAGAAAGAAAGATAGAGAGATAGAGAAAGGGAGTAACAGGGAATGTTAAAGAGTGTTAATTGTATTTAATTGAGTAGGTGTAGCATAGAAAAGGGAATTATGAAGAAAAATAATCACATCATCAGTACAAATGTTTGAGAAAGAAAGAAAACAAAAATTATGAAATAAAGAGAAAAACAAAGATAGAATGTATTAAAGAGGGAATACAAGAACAAAAGAGATTAAGAGGAAAGAAAAGAAAAGAACAGAACAGAAAAGATGAGAAAAAAAGAAGAATTCCATAAGAAACCGGATACGGAAGTGGACATGTAATGAGAGTGGAAATTAAGGTCAAAATACTTGAAAGAGATCTATCTATAGGATTAATTGAATACTTCCCTATCTAATGTACATCAGACAAGAATTAAATGAGAACAGGTTGATTAAATTAATGAGGACCTAAAAACCAATCAAACTTTCATTATATACCTGTCCTCGATCCATTGTAGCATGTTATGCATCCCAACGTGCAATTAATTTGCAGTCGTATATCTTAGGGGGGCAAGCGACCGAGAACAGAACCCCTGCCCCTGAAAGACAGCCTTAGCATCAGGGAAACAAATTTTCAGGGGCTACTTTTCAAGCTTACCTGCATGAAAATAACACTCCAAAAATGTATTTGCATTAAACTCTATGCAAATTTTCTGGGGCTCTTTTATGATTTTCTGGGGCTCTTTTTGGCATTTCGCGGGCGTATTTGCCCCGAACCCCCGTGTATTTTTTTCACTGCTTAGCATCATCAATTAAACCCATGTCATACGTGATATTGTAATTATTCCCATGGATGTAGAGTTAAAATACATAGCACACAAGATTCCCTTCGACAAAGGCATGGTGTATGATGGCTGGGCTATACTGCGGTGTAAATCTATGCATGTTTGAATTCCCTTGTGCCAGAGGCTGCTGCAGGTGAAACAAAACATGCATACAGACTATATTTTAATACATTCCTTCCCTCCTTCCCGCCCCCTTCTGATATCGATCAGTTTGTCCTCATCATCACTCCACTTTGCATTCGTCTCATTTCGCAACTTTTTTAATTAAATGTAAAGGGGAAAATTGCATAATTTGGGGTCATAGGTTAAAATATATGTATTATGATCTGGACACATATATATTTTACATTCCCATCCCTCTCCCTCATGCATGAGGCAGCCTGTATTGACACCCCTTCCCTCCTTCACTCCCTCCCGCCCCCGTCTACTATCAATCCATTTGTCCTCATCATCGCTCCACTTTGCATACACGTGTCTCATTTTGCATCTTTTTTTTTTTAAAGGGGTTTGGAATATTGCATACTTTTGGATCATAATTTAAAATATTTCATATGATATGGACACAGATATATTTTACATCCCCTTCCACATGCGTACGGCCTGTATCTACAACCCCTCCCTCCCGCCCACGTCTGATATCGATCAGTTTGTCCCCATCACCACTCCATGTTGCATCTGTCTCATTTTTCTTTTTCTTTTTTTTTGCTTTAAAGGGGTATTGCACAATAAATTGTTTGCCATAATTACAAATATTCCATCACTCTACTTTGCATCTGTCTCATTTTGCATCTTATTAATTTTATTAAAAGGGTTTGCAATATTGCATACTTTTGGATCATAATTTAAAATATTTCAGATGATCTGGACACAGATATATTTTACATTCCCATCCCTCTCTCCCCCTCATGCATACAGCACGTATCGACACCCCTTCCCTCCTTCACTCCCTCCCGCCC
Organism: Echinarachnius parma; assembly: GCA_037951105.1. Taxonomy (NCBI): domain Eukaryota; kingdom Metazoa; phylum Echinodermata; class Echinoidea; order Clypeasteroida; family Echinarachniidae; genus Echinarachnius; species Echinarachnius parma. The sequence continues at coordinate 98,616 of JBAMJV010003323.1, read as the reverse complement.
CCATCTACTATCGATCAGTTTGCCCTCATCATCACTCCACGTTGCATCCGTCTCATTTAGCATCTTTTAAAGGGGTATTGCATAATTTTGTGGTCATAATTCAAACATATTTTTTAAGATCTTGGCACAGATGAATTGCACCCCACATACTCAAACACAGTATGCATTCTGCCTGTATTATACAATTACTCCCACACCGACTGATATTGATCAGTTTTATCACTCAATCCACATCGCATTTTTGCAAGTATTAATATTCAGGCAAATATCAGGTTATGCCAACAGAAATTTCCATAGTGGAATCTTAGATGCCAATATAATGAACCCCTTTCCTTATATATTCTGTCTGATATTGATCAATTTGTTCTCATGAAAGCTCCTCTTTACATATGAGTTTGCGTCATAGTTTGCTTTGGTGGCGATGTCTCTGCTTCTCTGATTTATAATTTGGCAAAACTATTCTAGTGCATCGATCTCAGCGGTTCCATCTCAGTGTAGTTAACTATGACTCCGGTAGGTAAATATTAGACCAGACATTCGTATTATTTAAAGGGATGATGATGATGATGACGATGACAATGATGATGATGATGATGACAATGCTGCTGATGATGAGGATGATAATGCCTATGATGATGATGATCATCATCATCATCATTGAAAAATAAATCATTAATCTGTTCCCATATGAGTTCAAATGGTAAGACCCACTGAAGATCCATTTCGAGGTCTACTAAATTGTTTGAGATGTTCCTTTAATTGACTACATATAATAAAATTAACTTGATTTACCTCGTATAAGTTTGAAAAACTCATCTTAAGCGGCAAAACAAGAACAATTCTCACTTTAACCGAAATGATTATTGCATCTCATTTCCAATTCGACTGGAAGCAGCATTTGTAATTCATATAAGTCTCAGTTTCATGTCGGCTGAATTATGGTGCTTCTCATTCTATCTGTCTGGAGAACGCAGTGGAAAGAAAGGTTGAATTATGAGTCCTAGCCTGAAATGTGATCATTTTGGGAGATAGAGAGGAAATAAGAATGAAATAAATGTTTGTTTTTTTCTTTCAAGAAACAAACACAGCCAGTCTGAAATAAAGGAGATAATTAATGTAATAGAAGAAAATCAATGCTTACCATGGAAGTAATAACACATTAAAAAATATGCATCCATGAATACGAATCACATTTGCTTAATTTTCCTCTTGAAGACTTTGACAGTTATTGTGTCTTTCTTTCTTTGCCTCATTTCGGTAGAACATTTCTAAGCAACCATTTAATGCACATTCTGTATATTTGACATCTTGAACACAACTATTTAGAAAAAAAGATGAAAAATGTACTAACAAGTTTGATCATTTTACCCATATCTTTCCCAAATGGATCTCCGATTGACATCTAAAGGCAATAACAGATGACATTCTCTCATTAACTGAGTGTCTTTGACATTTTGTGAAGATGATTATTTAGAGAAATGGTGAATTAAATACTTGCAAGTTTGATCATTTACCCATGATATCTTTCCCAAATGGATCTCTGATTGATATCTTGAGGCAGTAACGTACGGGTGACATGGTCTCTGAAACTGAGTGTCTTTTACATTTTGAAGACGATTATTTAGAGAAAATAAAATACTAGCAAGTTTTCATTCAGCCGTATCTTTCTCTTATCGATCTCTCATTGACATCTAGAGGCAATAACGGGTGACATGTTCTCATTAACTGAGTATAGATCTTTGACAATATTGGATGCAATCATTTAGAGCAAATGGGAATCAAATGCACTAACATTCAATCATGCTTCTGATACTGTTGAAAGAGACCTATATACTGTCTTTGTTTCACTTGGCTTCGTTCAAGCTTAGATTGTTAACCCCTTGTCTACCGTAACCTTGTGGGCTCTGTGTTAACACTATAGAGGTTGCTTAATTCTAGTAGGGAACAGGTTAAAATTGGTAAGAACTCGCAAGTCATATAACATTCTTAATAATGAGTCCTTTGACTAAAAATACAACCCCCAAATCAATCATTTTCCACTATTTAATAGAAACCGACATTATGTCTTTGTTCCACTTTATTTTCACCCAAACTCAGAATGATACAATTGGGAACAATTCAAAGCCAATCGGTGGTACATTCTTAACCTGTTCCCTACTAGATTAAATAGTTTTAGATAAAAAACAGGGCCCACCCGGTTCTAGTAGGCAATCGGTTAATGAGTACATTGATAGAGCTCTTGAAAACAATGATTTTAGAAAAACTGTGTAAAAGAAACAACAAAACAATCATTGATTTTCTCCTGGTTGAGACCCACATTGTGTCTTTGTTCATTCCTAGCCATTATGGCGATATATTTTGAATGAGTCCTTCGGCATAGCTCTTGAAAACAATGATTTAGAGAAAATGATGAGAAAAATACAACATAAATCAATAACGTTCCACTATTATGGAGACCTATATTATGTCTTTGTGCCTATTTTCTGTCATTCTTCTATTCCTAATGGATATTTTAGAATGCGGTAGAACAATCCTGTGTTTGAAATTTTAAAGACAATTAACTTTAATATGAAGCAAAATAAAAAATGGGGCATATGGCATATTGTTCAGACAATGGCATTGGCATGTTCACTTTTTAACCTGTTCAAGGTATTTTATGTTGGTATTTTATGCATTTTCCATCGATACAAACCCCTGAATGGGTTATTCAGTAGTCATATGCCTTTAAATTGTCATATATCTAGATACAAAAAATGAATTCTCCATAGAATATTTAAACATTTTACTTTACATAACCCATTCAGGACTGGTCCCAACATTATTCTAGATGGGGTCTATGGAGAATGCATTGTATACAACAAATCCAAATGTTGTCAAGGGTTAAATGGCAACTTTTTTACATGTGGCCATTTACTTCATGATTTATCAATTTGTTATCAAGTGTTTCTCAGTCTGATTTTTGTTTTTCATACTCAATTTCACAGCTTCACATAGATTGATTTTCTCTGACAGCTCATTTGCTTTACTATTTAGCGTGTAATGAGCACAAATTGAAGGACTATATATATCCTGTTCGAACAAATTGACCTAGGTAACTTGGGGTTATGGTAAAAAAAAATGTTTTAATATGTTTTACTTTGAGCAAGTATATCCTAGTCCCCTGGTACGTTTGTTGTCCTTTTTTGCCAGCAAGAAAGTAGGTTAATTTGGATGTTATGCAAGTGATTTAGAAGTTTCTTACAACCATGTGTTTGATAAATAAAACAGTAAGTGTGATATTTTTTTCCCTGTTTAACCCCATTTCAAACAGAATCCTCTGCACTTTTTGAAAAGCCCCCTTCATCACGGCGATACAGTCCCTTTAATAACTATAATAGAAATAATGGGGCAGCTCTCTGAACTGTCTGAAAAGCACTCTCTAGTACGACAATGGACGTTATATGGCCGAGTAATGAGCAAAAATGCAAAATGATATGCACTAATTCATTACACTGACTTTGTACACAGTTAAGACTATCCAGTGGATAATTTAACATTTGAACACTTCAATCGTAAATATCTTTTTTAACGAAAGGGAAATTTGGAAAACCGAAACCTGTCCCATGCTTCTATTGTTCATACGAATATAACAAGGTATGAGGGAACCGCTAGAATTAGAATTGGATTTTGAGGATTTGGATAATGAAACTAGATCCCTGTAATAATGAGTATGTGTATTACCGTGGCGCATCTCTGTGATCTCTTTGTAAGTGCCCTTGATGCAATCCCCTTTAAACGAAAATAGGCACATTACCTTGCCACTCACTACATCATCCCCACTTGTCCCATCATTCATCCCTAACGGTCTCATCTTGCCCTTTCCCTGTCAGGACGGTTCATCACCATTACTCAACATTAATGCGGTGTGTGAATTATCGTGGCGCATACCCTGTGAACTACATAGCGCCCTCTAGTATGAAAATGAAACAGTCCCTTTAAACTAGAATAGGCTCATTACCTGGCTGAACAACACCATCCTGACGTTCCCCATCATTCTCGGCCTCAGCTTGCCCTTTCCTTGTCAGGGTGGTTCATGCTTGAAATACTCAACGTCACCATTAGTCAACATTAATGCGGTGTGTGAATTATCGTGGCACTTCACTGTGCACTCTATGAATAGCGCCCTCTAATAGGTAGTTGATGCAGTCCCTTTAACCACATTATCCCGACGTTCCCATCTTTCATCCCTAATGGCCTTAGCTTGCCCTTTTCTTGTCTTGATGGCTCATGCTTGAATGACTTAACATTAAACCGAACCCTCGTTGACTTTCAAATTGGCAAAATTTGGTATGTTTGTGAAGGAAATGTTACTTTTTCTAAGGATATTAACTTAATCCGCGATATAGATGTTGAAATTTGACTTTAAAAGTCTTCGAAAATGGGGCAAAAGAGAGCCGTCTCGTTGACTGAAATTCGCGCGTGCATTGTATGTACTGCATGTGTTGTGTATATTGCTTTTTGATAACGTACGATCGAGCTCGACAGTTTTATTTCGAGGAAAATGGAGGAAAATACTCTCGAACTGAGTTTCGCAATGGATTTTTCCGAAGAAGATGAAGAAGAGGACAGGAATGATTCATCAGACAGCGACAATGATAACGGGGATTTGGGAGACTTTTGGCGCTAGTTCACTATTGTACCCGCACTCCGGTGTCGGCGCGCGGCACGGCCAGCTAGCGGGGTAGCGTGCCGACACCGAAGTGCGGGTTTCAATGCGCCCTTTCCCCCAGCATTTTACCCGGCAAACTAGTGCATGGACATGGTGCAATTCGCTATACAATTGCCGCAGCCATACGCCAGATCGACAAATCTATCACTTTCATGGCCTCTTCGACATTATTATTGTTATTTTTCACTGTCGGCTTAGAATGCCGACAGAGAAAAATACAATATAATGTCAAAGTCAAAGAGGCCATGAAAGTGATAGTTTTGTCGATCTACCATACGCCATGCACCTTTTCCCGACTTTGCGACTCGAATTCAACTTTGTCGATACTGGCGAACTCGCGATTTCCACCTCAAAACCATGCCTGAAATCTTCACTTCCTTCAGACATTTCCACCATTCTCCGATTTTGCAGATATCAGGTGAATCTAACAAGAAAAATGACATTGACAAGGACGGCGTTCTATCGATTGAGCAGGGCAGCATAACTCGCGCGAGCTGGACTGGGGGATCGTTGGGGGAGGCAAAGGGTACTATGGTACTACCGCTCTACCGTCCGTGGGGAGGTTTGGGGCCTAGTCAACCTGTGACGTCATCAAATTTCTCTGCACCAAATCGCTGTCAAACGGCGAAAATCGGGGTTCAGAATAAGAGTTTAAATTTGCTTTCAATTGTTTTCTGGGCGGTGTTAGGGCTTCAAAATTAACCTTTTCATGCTCAGTATGTTCTCAGCTTTCAGAAGAGGTACAATATGCATATTATAGGATTTTCATTGAGTTTTCGGTTTAACGCAGCATGTGTATTATCATGGCACATCCTTGTGAACTATATAGCGCCCTCTAGTATGAAAATGCAACAGTCCCTTTAAACTAGAATAGGCTCATTACCTGGCCGAACCGCATCATCCTGACGTTCCCCATCATTCATGGCCTCAGCTTGCCCTTTCCTTGTCAGGACGGTTCATGTTTGAATTACTCAACATCACCATTACTCAACATTAATGCGTTGTGTGAATTATCGTGGCACTTCACTGTGCACTCTATGAATAGCGCCCTCTAATAGGATGGTGATGCAGTCCCTTTAACCACATCATCCAGATGCTCCTATCATTCATCTCTAATGGCCTTAGCTTGCCCTTTCCTTGTCTTGGTGGTTCATGCTTGAATGACTTAACATTAACGCAGCCTTTGTATAATATCATGGAGCATCCCTGTTTGAATTCCTTAACAGCACCCTCGAGTAGGATGATGCAGTCCTTTTAACAGCAGCATCCCCACTTTCCCATCATTCATCCCTAATGGCCTTAGCTTGCCCTTTCCTTGTCTTGGTGGTTCATGCTTGAATGACTTAACATTAACGCAGCCTTTGTATAATATCATGGAGCATCCCTGTTTGAATTCCTTAACAGCACCCTCGAGTAGGATGATGCAGTCCTTTTAACAGCAGCATCCCCACTTTCCCATCATTCATCCCTAATGGCCTTAGCTTGCCCTTTCCTTGTCTTGGTGGTTCATGCTTGAATGACTTAATATTAAAGCAGCCTTTGTATAATATCATGGAGCATCCCTGTTTGAATTCCTTAACAGCACCCTCGAGTAGGATGATGCAGTCCCTTTAACAGCTCAGCATCCCCACTTTCCCATCATTCATCCCTAATGGCCTTAGCTTGCCCTTTCCTTGTCTTGGTGGTTCATGCTTGAATGACTTAACATTAATGCAGCCTTTGTATTTATCTTCGCACATCCTTCTGTGAGTGAATCCGTTAACAGCGCCCTCTAGTATATGCGATGCAGTACCTTTAAACTCAAATAGGCTCATTACCTGGCCGAACCGCATCATCCCGACAACGTTCCTCATCATTCATCCCTTATGGCCTCAGCTTGCCCTTTTCTTGTCTGGATGGTTCATGCTTGAATGACAAGTAACATTAATGCAGCCTTTGTATAATATCATGGAGCATCCCTGTATGAATTCCATAAGAGCTCACTCTAGTAGGATGATACAGTCACTTTAACCACATCATCCCCACTTTCCCATCATTCATCCCTAATGGCCTCGGTTACCCTTTCCTTGTCTTGGTGGTTCATGCTTGAATGACTTAGCATTAACGCAGCATTTGTATAATATCATGGAGCATCCCTGTGTGAATTCTTTAACAGCGCCCTCTAGTATATATGCGATGCAGTACCTTTAAACTAGAGTAGGCTCATTACCTGGCCAAACAACATCATCCCGACGTTCCCCATCATTCATCCCTTATGGCCTCAGCTTGCCCTTTCCTTGTCCAGATGGTTCATGTTTGAATTACTCAACATCAACATTACTTAAAGCGTCATTCATGTTCCCTCGTTGAACATCCCGTTGAAGAAGGAGGACACTGAACCTCAACATGAATTCTAGTTTTACGATTGTCTTGCGTGGGATGAAGAGGGCAGTCTCAGTCTGAATATTTGTAACAACTAACTATATAGGCTAGTTTCAGTGCACTCCGTTTTACTGATCAGTGTGTGTTGTATTACCATGCGCAAGGTGTTCGCAAGGTGGCATAGCACATCTGATTTGAGAATTGTAACTATCTTTGAAGAGAAGACCTTTCCAGCCCACATTAAATGAGAATCAACCCTTAAAATGTTGAATGATGACTAGCCTCTTCTAGGCCCCGTTTCAGGAAGAGATGCAATCGATTGTAAAGGTTGCAATTAATCGTAAGTCAGATCATGTGTTCTAAATGCGCAAATCTGATCAATTGGTTGAAATGCGCACATTTTCAGACTTTACAGTTAATTGTAACTTACAATCGATTACATATATATCTCTTTCTGCAACTGGCCCAGAACTTTTAAAGCAATATTAGTCTTTCTCTTTGGAGTATCACGCATGCCCTGAAGTCAGCAACGCCAACATTTCCCTGGCTTGTATTAGGAGTTCTCTCGTTCACTACTGGAACCTGGTGTACGTGGCATACAATGTATTAACTCTATGGGAAATACGATATCTTGTTTGCAAGGGGTTAAAAAGACTTCGGACATCTCGCTTGTCGGTTCGCATTTATGACGGTATCCTTTCCCTAATGATCGTGGGTTGGCCTTTACACCCCAAGCGCTACTCACGCTTGGTTTACCGTGATGTCAACCGCAGTGACATGCATCTCGGGAGCCTAATCTGTGTAAAGCGCCTAGGTGCATTCACACTATGTTGAGGCGCGGGATAGGTTAGAGCGTCTTTTAGCAGTAACTTTTGTTTTGTTTTCACATGATGGGTATTAGATCATCTTGAAATGGCAAAGACCCTTTTTTAAGCAGTAAAATGTTTTCATATTTTAAGCTTAATCTGTGTGAAGCGCCTAGTTGCATTCACACTATGTTGAGGTGTGGGATAGGTTAGAATGTCTTGCAAAGGACATAGATAGTCTTTTTAACATAAATATTGTTTTGTTTTCTTTACACTTTATGCATATATACGTACATATATTGGGGCGGTGACATTGCCATGTCTTGAAATGGCATAGATCGTCTTTTAGCATTGTTTTGTTTTCACTTTTTAGGCATATGATTGAGATTTAGGTATGGTTGAGGTATGGAAAAGGTTAGAGCGTCTTCAAATGGCAAAGATTGCCTCATAGCAGACAGATAGTTTTGTTATCACATTGAGGCACATGATAGGCGATAAAATGTCTTGAAATGGCATAGATCGTCTTTTATAAGTAGCATTGTTGTGTTTTCACATATATGTGTTGTTACTTAAAACGGTACCACCACCCAAAAATAATATTCTTATAAATGAAAAGTAACATGATTCATAGTCCATTCCATCAACAAGTTCCAGAAAAAAAATATATAATTGGAAAACGCATCACCATTCTAAAGCATGGGTCTGCAAAATGTATGTACGAAGACTACCTTTGTCCAGAGCGAACGAATCGTCCTGGATTCTATTGTCTCAAAACGTACGCTTGAATAGCATTGGCGCACTCGCAAATGTTTGGGGCATACGGAACCATGAAATAATGATGGTTCCGTAAGTGGTGGTAATTCATTGCATCGTTTATGAATTACACAACCCTTTGCAAAATGTTGGGTATCTATTTGATATCACAAAACGGTACCGAAACATATAATTATGTGTTGTTCTTTGCCTGGTGGTCCCCTTTATTAAAGTCAGAAAAGGATGTTTCATTATAGCAACAACATTGTTTAGAATATTGAATGTGTTATGTGAAAGATGATGTGATGTAAGTGGCCTCCCCAAGCCCCATTTCCTGTATTACTTTGATTAGCATGCATGCCGTATTAAAGGGCGATTGAGCAACGGACACAAAAAAAAGTGCACAAGGCTTAAACAATGCGAGAGTAGACTACTTTGATTATCTCAGAGAGAAGATTGTTAAATGATAGAGGTCAATCCGGAAAGATTTGCTTTATTAGTTGCCAGGGGAAAAAATGAACTCTCCATCAATAGCATGCATGCTGCGGTCCCTGCTATGGTCGGCTATTGTATTTGTTAATCCATACCCTTCCAGATTCTGAAATCCCCATAGACTTTGTTCATTAATCCCACAAGGTTCCTGTAAGCAAGGGGTTAACAGTTTTAACTATCTACCTGGTTTGAGAATTTTCGTCATTTTTCAAGTGAACGTGGCCGAAACCCAAGGGATATCGAGTTTCTCCATTAGTGCAGGGGGGCCACTCCTTATATGCAACAGTATCAAAATAGCCAACAAAACTTTGTATCTATAGATAAAATCTACAAATAAAAGAAAGAGACAGTGCTACTGAACTTTTTTTAAATGCCACTAGAGAATATGGTTGAATATATATATCTCTTTTGAAATGGCATGAAAAAATTGACCGGATACGTACAGTACTTCCCCATTGAAATGCTACGAAAGAATGGCCGCAAAACTCTTCGCAATTCGCTTTTCATCTTCGTCATCTTGTCTTCTCTTACGAAGCGATCCTTAATGGAAACTTAATGAGCTCTGGAAAGTGGTCACCAAGGGAGTTGTTCTCGTAGGATGATGATGAGGAGGAGGAGGAGACGAAGGAGGATGGTAGAAAGAGTAACAAAGTACAATCATCATTTCTGTTTTTGATAACTTCTGGGTTTGGGTATCTATCTATCAACGTTGGTGTGTGCCGGAGATGAATGGATGTTAACAGCGTCTTTAATCGTTGATCTTGCGGCGATCTTTAGGGACAGCCTTTTCCTGAGAAAACAAACAACTTCAGGGGGGAGGACGGTATCTTTATTTGACGACCTGTGAAAATAATGAATTAATCAATGCTCATCTGAAACCGGAATTGTAGTGGCAGAGGCTGAGGGACGGGAGAGGGAGGAATAATCGAAAGCTACCAACAAAAAACAAGTTCATTTGGTCTACCGCCTTCGATCACCGTTGCTCGGACATTGATTTTTTAATGCACACTTTTCCTCATTGTTTGGTACAAACTCGATGCAGCTCCCAAAAGTTCAAAGTTGGAATAAACAATTAGCGCAGAGGAATTCTTTTTTTCTGCTCCAATAGACAGACGTCATCCGAAACGCCTTCTTGAATTTCAATTAGTTTGATTGAAGTTGGCCGTTTTCCCCCCTCCTTTTTGCCCAACTCAGAATCTACCAAATTGGATGGAATTTGTGTTGTTTTTTTATCTACGTGTAGATGCACTTTGGAGAAAACTAATGGTGTCTAGAATGCTTCAAGAAGATCGGTTTCAGCGATAAAGGAGGAGGTTTTTTTTTTGTTATCTCGTTACAGATTTTGAATTATTCTGGGTGCCTTCTACATGTATGCAATACCTCTCATATTATACATCCCTGTCTTGGTTAGATGTGAACGCCTTGTTTAAGATCTATCCACCCTCGGTAGATCTTGTTTGAGATGTTTAACGCATTCTTCACAGTTCATTAGGCACGAAACGACCATCGATGCTATTTTGCTGCATGCAAATTTCCCCTTCTTCGAGGTTATGTTGATGGACATGCGGTGACGGAGTGTTCAAGTATTGAACCTATCGCTTGGATGGTGCATTACCATTAACCTATAGATCCCAAATTGTGTTTACATCGGTGGAATCTTGTTTTTTTTGTGGCTGGCTGGGGATTTAGGAGAAAACTGACCCTCATTTGCCGGTGGATGTCCTATTAAAGCTTATTGGCGGAGGTTGCACAGCAATTACCCAAACCCACAGTGGACGATATTGGCATAATTTGTAGGAGCTTGTGACTTTGTCTTTAAGTAGAGGCGCATTTTTGCATCATTTAGCCGCTGGGTCAGAACAGAAAATGTTGGAATAATCTGCAAGAGCTTGTGATTTTGTTTGTGAGAAGAAGTGCATTTTTGCATCATTTAGTCGCTGGGTCAGAGCGGAAGATATCGGAATAATCTATTAGCGCTAGTTAGAGTGGTGTGTTTGTGCATCATTTGGTTGGTCAGTGCGGAACATGTTTGCATAGGAGGTTTTGACTCTGTATTTAAATAAAGGCTTGCATTTTTGCATTCTGTAGTCGGTCAGTGAAGAGGATATTGTAACAATTTGTAAGAGCTTGTGACTCTGTGTTTTAAGAAGAGGATAATTTTTGCCTGAAACAGTTAATCAGAGTGGAAGAAAATGTCGAAGGAGCTTGATTTTTTGCTATTTTTGAGGAAAGATGCATTTTTGCATCATTCAGTTTGTCAAATGCGGAAGAAATTGGAATAAGCTGTATTTCAGAGGAAAGTCTACCAGTATATGTAATGCGATCAGTTCAATTCTTAAATATCATTGGATTTCATGTTGTTATTATGATTTCTTAGAACAACTGTCTCCAGGTGGCCGGTACTGATGTTATTCTCTGAAACATGACGTCAAATAATCTTGCTCAAAGTCCAATATTAATAATTCCTTTATAGTGAATTTTCAGTCAGAATCATTGTTTTATTGAATTCTTGGAAGTCACTTCAGAAGGCCACCGACTGCCGTTATTTTTCTTCATTTTTCTCCTGGTAGGATTTCAAACTGAGCCCAAACTCAGTGTATAGCTGCAAGCTCCTTTTTTGATAACTTTTCAGTATTTCAGTTAGTTCTTATAAGATTCAGAGCTATTGAAGTCACTGCCAGGAGTGAACTGGTTGCGAATTCCTTTCATGTTGTTTTGTTTCTTTAATATTGGATGCAGTTTTCGAGCTTGAACCATTTTTGCTGGAATAATTACTTTCTTGTGTGCAGATTATATACTGTCGTTATCTTATAATGGTTTTACGTGTCATTATTTGATGGGTGATAATAGCAGCTTGCATAATCGAGATCTATTAAAACAATGCAGTACCATACACTGGATATTAACCTGTTCCATACTAGATTTGGCTATTCCCATAGAGTTTATACAAGACCTACCAGGTTCCTGTAAAGTCATAGCCATCTAAGACTAATACTGTATTACACTGTCTGTTGGTTATTCATATCCCTCTTTAATAGTCGATAACATGAGCAACTTGCCATCGTGGCCTACTTTAGAAGTGCTACAGTACCCATCTGACATAGATCTTGTTTATATTACACCGTTATGGTCCATTGGTTTTTCGTTTCAACCTTGACGGTTGATATTGAAGATGTGTAATACTGTCGCTCGTATCTGGGATCATGTAGCGCCTGCGTGTCGTCATATTGTAAATTTATATGAACTCTGGTATCGCGGTACCCTTTGAGCAGTGAGGCTTCTTGAGGGTTAACCCGTTTCCTTTTTGAGATTCTGAAATCCCCATAGACTTTGTACATAGCCCACCAGGCTCCCGTAGGCAATGGGTTACTGTTAGCGTTTATAGTAAAACCCCTAATAATTCCTTGCCTTTTAAAACAGGCTTTATAGTCTTCACGCGTATCAATACCAAGGTTGCGATTTGTGTGGACATCACTAGCTGTTGTCTACGGAGAGTGCCTATTATACCAAAATCAAACCATATTTAAAAATGGTTCAAAAGATCTATAATAAGTGTTAGTATAATAAGCTACACTAATTAATCCATTGACTTCTGCACAGGCTTTGGTTTTTATCTCTGTATTGGCAGTATTGGCACCCTTTATATTCTGAATTGTGAGAGTACCCTTACTATGTGTACCTTTAACGGTTAATATTGGCATTAGCGCAAATCTTAACCTTTCGGCTCCCAAATAGCCCTTGTTTTCTTAATGGTGTTGGTCCTCTTGTACTTAAGCTGCACACTTAACTCCCCACCTCCTATTAAAGGGGGCCTTGTTTTCTTAAAGGCTTCGGCATGCTGGTACTTAAATGTCACAGACTTGCTTACAGGCATCATTAGTTATTCCGTCACGTACATTATACAGGCCCGTCTGAACATGGATTGGCGTTGAGTGGGAGGGGGAAAAGAGCCTTGCATCTTTCATCGTTATTATCAGAACATAACGCTTTCATAAGATTTTGCTGTTGTCATGTACTTATGATGGTGGCTATTTTGCCCTTGTTGAGAATCTGTTAAGGCTTATTTTTGGTAATCTGTGGTTGAAAGGAATTTGCAAGAATTTGAATATTCATTCTTTCTGCCATGTGTTGGCTGTACTGTGTATCCCATTGCCTGGGATGGAAACATGGTGTACCATACGTCCTAAAGGAGCTGTATAATCACAAGACTACGGGGAACCGTTTGATGGACACAACTTGGTATAGAATTATTATTCGGAAATCATGTGTGCCGAAACTTGTACGTGACACGTAGCACATCACACTCAAATACCACTGACCGTGTTTGACTGGAGTTTGAATTATTTGTGGCTGAATGTCATCTTCAGTGCTCTTGGCGCGTATGAGTAATTCAGTTCTAACAGAGCTATGGTAGATGAAAGTAAACACAACAAAAACAAAGGGTGTTCAGAGAATACAGACGTGCATGGAAAACATTTTTTCCCCTTAACATACTATACATTTACCGCAGATCTGCCAGAACTGATTTGCTCATCGGGGAGTTCTAAGTCCTGTCAAAACTTACAAATGTATTCAGTTGTGTTTGAGCTGCATACAGATTAGGGTATTTCAAATTGTATAATTTCAATGCAGAGTCGGTCCTCGGCAAAAGAGAGCTGTAAAGCTTTCACTCAGCAAAACAGATGGATGTACTCGATTTTGTGCACTGTGCGCTATAATGCTGGCGAGATATTTTTGCATGCGAGTCGGGCCTAACACACAGTTTCTGTAGTCTTGCAACTTTACTGCCCCTTTAAGGTGTCTTCTGCAACAGAGCAACCTGATGCCATCGGATAGGTGACTATTACAGATGGATAAAGCATTAACTGACATCCATGTGCCTCCCGTCAGATGTGGCATGGAGGAGTATGATTACTTGTGGCATTATATCTGAACTTTAGAAGTATATATGCTTGTTTACTGAAGTTGATTTCTTTGGAGACTGCAGGACTGAGCTCTGGGCATTTTATATCTGAACTATAGACGTATAAACTTGCTGAAGTTGATTCTTTTGAGACTGCAATAGGGTAGTCATAACTGGAGGAATATGCTTGGTCAAGTTAATTCTTTGGAGGCTGTAGTATCATATTCTCGGAATTACATCTGAATTTGATAGAGACTGCAGAACTGAACCATAACTAGTTGATGGAGGTACTTCACGTTGCTCAAATGAGCGATCTAGAGGAATACATTCTCTTTTGCTGTGATAGAAGAGTCGTCTCATACTAGTATCGGATCTGTTGTCATCCAATTTCAAGCAGCATCTGGTAAAGAATTGGATGTATCCATTATTTTGTTGTTTCATTTTTTGTTGGGATGATTTTTGTTAATCTTGGCAGAACCCCAAAACCTGGCACATATCAGGAAGCCAATTGTATAATGATCATCAAGGGAGGATGGCGACTATTTTAGTATGAATTCGAAGTAAAGAAGAAGTTGTGAGTTTTTTTTCAAAGGAAGTATAATAACATAATTATACTTGCTTCTATCTTCACCCATCCAATGACAAGACTTCATCATTTTAAAGGGAATAAAACCACATTTCAATTGTTAAAAAGTGACACCAAACTCTGCTCAGCTAAAAAGATGGCCCTCGCTAAACGAAATGAAACCAAAAACACCAGCATGGATGACTTCATCAAGAAACACATGGGTGAGGATTTTGCCATCGCAAGGAAGAATAGGGCGGATGTAATCGCGAGCCCGCAGAACAAAGCTTGGACGAGTCAGAGCGTAAAGCGACACGTCATTCGGCGGTCAGGCTTCAAACACGAGCGACTCCATCAGGAGAAGGTCGCGGGGGAAGGAAGGAACGTGATCGCGGCTGCTGCCGCGATCCACCAGAGTACGGAGAAGTCGAGTGCCAGTTCCGGCCTTACGGTCGTGAAGGAATTTCAGGCCCATCGGTAAGATAAGAAAATACTGTTGAGCACTGCAAGATGGGTTTGTAGAATTGATAAATAGTATCAAAGAATGTTTGGCAATGGAATCTGCTTTTTACCTGAATCTTACGGTTGTAAATAAGTTTCAGACCCATTGGTAAGATAGCAAGATGAATTTGTATAATTTTGAAGTGAGCTTTGTGTTAACAGTTAGGATTGTTTACAACGAGCGAATGACCAAAATTAGAGGCCCATTGATAGGATAGCTCAACAATTATTTTGTGGAAACATGCTCAAAATGATTTCCAGACATGATCTACCTGAGATATGAACTTCCTGGAGAAAGAAACAAAAGATTGATCAGTCTTGATTTTTTTTTCTCTGGGACAAATTATCAGTCTATGAATTGGAGTACGTGAAAGTATTATTCATAATTGCCGGTATTTAGACAGTCATTTTCCCCTTTAGTTAAGCTACTCTCAAAAGTTCTCCAAAATATTTTAAAATAGTGACAATAATCACCCCAAAATTCTGATCAAATCAAAACTGATTTTGGGGATCACTAATAATGTAAGCCATCGGTACAGTATCATCTTTGTGGAGCAGTGACAATATTGATAGGCAATGTTGTTTTTTTTTTCTCTTTTTTCTTTCTTTTTTTTTCTTTATTTTTTGTCCATCTCTCAAACTTTTACTATAAATGATATCTAAATTATGTGATTGCTAACATGTTAGTCTTATTGTTTTGTTTTGGTATAGTCTTTGCATATTCACAGATAATTCATATTTCTTTTCACACGATTTTCTCAAAAAAAATTAAAATTTGGCTTTCACTTTTCATTAGTTTAGTCAATACATAGATGATAAACTATATCTCACATCATTGTGCAATTAAAACAGAAATTTACAGTTATCTTTCTGAATTTTCCCCTAACTCTCCTGGGCGTTTCATATGCGTGAAATCGCCCACCAGATGCTTTAATGATGAGCTTGTTGTGGGTTTTTGATGAAACATGCTTGTGGCAATGATTATTAAAGCAATGATTGGTTTATAAAGACATTCTTTAAAGGGGACCACAAGGCAAAGAACAACACATAATTAAATGTTTTGGTACCGTTTTGTGATATACCAAATAGATACCCAACAATTTGCAAAGGGTTGTGTAATTCATAAACAAAGTACATGCAGACCCATGAACGCATGCTTTAGAATGGTGATGCATTTTCCAATCTGGAAACATATTTTGTTGGACATGTTGGTGGAATGGACTACTAAAGATGTGAGCTTTCATTTATAAGAATATTATTTTTGGGTGGTGGTACCCTTTAAAGAACGATGATGGAGTCGAATGGAACTGCAAAGCAAACATTTCATGCCACACAACCTAGCCTCCGGAAATATGTGGCAAATATTATTCTACCCTTCACCATGACTGCAAAAGGTCCGTGGACACTGAGGTTGCTAAAGGGATTGAGGGGGGGGGGGGGGGGGGGGGGGGGGGGGGCAAGGGGAGATGCTTGACCACCATTGATGTAGATTGTTGCCCCCAATACTGTAAACATAAACGTGGTAATTTTCGTGTTGCATTAATTTTCGTGGATTTCGCGCTGAAGTCGGTGTCCGCGAATATTAAAACCCGCAAATAAAAATGCGCGATTTGCAATGCGTGCGAACACTTGCTCGGCCGCGAAATTAAAAAGACGCAAATGAGTTTTTGTGTGGCTTAGCGCGAAATATTAAACGAGCAAAAATATTTACCAACATCAATGACTCACACCCACCCTATTTATGTTCAGTTTTGGAGAACAAATGATCCTCAACAAATTTGCATTAAGTTTATCAGTGCAAAATGAGTGTCAATCAAGTTCATGTAGGTACAGCTTTAAAAAAATGCTGTGGGTGGATCACCTTGGTTAGCTTCCCATCTCTCTTGTGTGCACAAAGGGGAATGGACTGGGGCCAATGTGTGTGACAGATGAGTGATATTAGTGCTGTCTTGCAGGAGGCAACTTAAAATGTGACCCACCAAGGACGGTGTCCCACAAATTTGTGGGTTGGTATCCTACACTTCAGCAAGAAGATGCAGAGTATACATTTCTCTATTTGTGTTACTCTACCTGCTTTAGTTATTTTTTAAATGATTTTTATCATTGCGTAAATCGCTATAATTTAGGAAAATCCCTAAATTGGCGACAGATTTTGGTGTTCAAATTGGCAACTTTGCGGCAAAGTTGCTTCATATTTGTCTTAAAATTGTCATTACTTAATATTTTCCACCTACATGTTTATGTCATTAAAAGGTAGAAAAAATAAGAGTTGACGATTTGTAGAGGAAAATAATGATCAATTTTGCCTTAAAAATAGCTCTCGTCCTTGATGAGTTCCTCTGATACCAATGGGGCAGAAATTGGGCCGGGAATGGTCCCCAAAATACCCAGAATGGCGTCTATGGAGAAGGCATGTTAAACCCCAAAAATACTTCATTCAATTCAATTCAATGGGTTAATAAAAAAAACGTCTCAATTATTTAAAAGATGTTTTCTTTTTTGTATTATGATGCATTTCCCCCAATTTATGCAGGTATTGTTTTTAAGAGTTTTGAAAGAGATGCGATGTAGAATCGCTTGTTGATTTGCATTCAATATAAACTTTCACTCTCTATTTTTGTATAGGAATTGCAACTAATTGACATTTCCTTTGAAATGTCTTTCTGATCTTTATCAATTTAAAGTGTCAAAATCTCCCATTTAACAAATTTTGATTAAACAAAAATGGGGCAAGTAAATTGGGAATATAGAGGCTGCATTTATGCTTTTCATTCAGAACAAATGTTCACTTAAGAAAAACAATAAATAGAATATATTTCTTTTCATGATATGCTATATATCAAAGCGATATTTTGGCCATAATGAAACAGCTTTTTTATAATGATGACGTCTTGTATCAAATGAAATAGTCGCTTTATTATTGTTCGGTTTTAATTGACCCAATTCTAGAATATTACTTTGCCCTTCTTTCTCAACAAAAAACAGGAAGCTTTTAACCTGAATAATAATTTGTGGGTGCCTTATTAGGTCTGTCTGTCTCTTCTCTACATTGTAAATTAAATTATTTAATTATTTTTTCTGGAGGTGGTTTAAATGGAGAGTTAAAATGATATATGGCTTTTTGTGCGACAAACGGTTGTGCCTTTATATGCATGAAAAGATTGCGCCGGTTTTCTGCCACTTTCAAGGGAGTGGGGATATGTTGTTACTTATTTCTTGATCAATAACATTTACTGATTTGGGGTTGCTCTGTATTAAAGGAGAAGAATTTAAGTTGGGCCTTTTTGTTATATTTCGTGTTTAAATTCATCAAAAGGAAAGCAGAGAATCTTCGTGAAATTTGACATTCAAACCGACTGGTTTCAATCAGGCTAGAGTTGGGCCCGGTCGGTCGGAGCAGATTTATCATGTTGAATCGGCCCCAACTGGCATCCGACTGTCTCTCGACTGGCAAAATGTGTGTCGCGAGGCACTGAAAACTGAGCCGATCGGAATGAAAACCGGTCGAGTCGGCTCTGTCTGCAGAGGGCTTTATACAGGGCTCAGCGGAATCTCATAGCCATAGGCAGGGCTCGACACTAGCATTTGCCTGCTTGCCGGGGGCAAGCAGAATTGGCATTGGGCAAGTAAAAATGTATAGCTACTTGGCCGAACAGGTTCAACTACGAGAGAACAATGTCATTTCATACGTGTTAATCTCATCTAGAAGTACGTAAGAGGGCAAATAGATTTTACATTGGGGCAAGTAAATAAAATTGTAACATTTGTTATTGTACTTGCCCAAATGGGCCAGGAAAGAAGGAAAAAAATTAGTGCAGAGGCTTGCCATAGGCAATGGGTTAAAACAAGTATGTCCGTGTCATTTGCCACTATCTGACCAGTACATCTAAAATGCATTGCATTGCATAAAAGATAATGCAGAGTATGATGCGCGCATATCGATATAGCTACAGTTTATCCGTTGTTATACCATGAATTTTTCAAAGCACCACTGGCCAATCGTTAATTCATGAGATCTGCCTCTCTCTTCTTATCTATGGCTCGTTACTTCGGAGAAAGCCTGATGCCTTGGGCTTTTGATTGTTCGCTGTGTATTTATTTTTGTCTGTTTGTTTAAATATCCAGGAGAAGACTGACTGTAAGTTGGTTTTTCACCCCATTTCTAATCCTTTATTTTTTTAACCCGTCCGCTCTTGGATGATTTCAAATTACTGAACTATAATTATGGTTATCACATGTGATGCATCTGTTTCTTTTTTCTTTCTAGTTTATGTGTTTATGGAATCCATCAAGTATAATGAGAGTGTTTGTATGGATTGGTGGAAAAAGCTCACTAGCCGGCTGGGGCCAAAACAAATTAGGTTATCGCCACTAAAATGAAATGAAATCCAAATCTAACTAGCCCAAATGTGCAAAGCAATCCCAAACTAATTGTCCATGTTTTTCTTTGTTTGCGGCCATCAAATACTGTTTTGAGGCCACTACTACTTGAAAATTTTTGTATTTTTCTGGGGCTACAGGGGGGGGGGGGGGGGGGGGGGAATTGAATATCTAGCCTTGGTGTATGCAGGGCTTGACACTAGCACTTGCCCGCTTGCCTGGGGCAAGTAAACATTATGTCGGGCAAGTTAAATTTCATAAATGGTCAAGTTTGGTTGCCCAATCGGGCAACTACTATTTTTTGTTCATCTACACTACAGTAGTATGAGAGAAAAAATGTAATGCCTTGTGTGTAAATCTCATCTACAAAATTAATAAGAGAGAAATTTTGTCAAGCAGATATCGAGCTACCTAGGACAAAGTTAGTGGGGGGGGGGGGGGGGGGGCTTGGTGTATGTTTGAGTCAGTGTTTGTGAGAGGGGTAGAGTATGTAGTTGATTGACTAGCTATATTATACTGTACATGAAGGTCACCTGCAGTCCATTTGTACACAAGCACATTGTGGAAGTGAGCCCTCTTGTGACAAAATCACGACAGTTATCAATTTCTGTCACTACTCTACATTATTTATGTGTGGTGCGATTGATGGCAATCACTACAAATGCGGAATTACATTTACCCTTTTTAAAAGACTGTGATCAATCAATGCCTGAATGTGAATATATATATACAGTGATTGATTGAATGTTTATAATGCTGTGAACTAATACGTGTATGTCCTGAATTGGTTTTTAATTACTTTTATCTGTAATTTGTCTTATCCCTTTCATACAATACTTTGTTATACATGTATATATTTGTGACCAGTTATGACAAAGTCAGGATTTTGTCTGCAAAAATCACAATTAAGATTTACTTACTAAGTAAATAAGAAAGTACTCATCAGCGCTTAGAGATGATTATCAATCATATTAGGCCCTATATAAATCGCAAACATCATTGTTATTATCATTACCTCTTATTTGATACAAAAATCATTAACAAATTATGATATTTTGTATAAATAGGGTGACTTCAAAATTGTTGTTGATGTGTGAAGTGATAGAGTTATTTTTCATTTTAAAAGTCAATCTATGCAAAATATGTATAATTGCATGTAATTTATGTATATATCATACTATTATAAATTACCCTTTTTTCAAATCATCCTTTACTCTGTGGTATTAAATTTGATGACGACAGAGGCTATATTTGAGAAATCAAGAGATTATAACTTTTATGTATTTTTAATAATTTGATCATAAATTCTAACAAAATGCATTTGTTTTTGTTTTTTTCTCTTTCTATACATGTCTCACCTGCTGTAAACACATTACATCTCATCACACAATTGGAAACCAATAGGTAAGCATAAAGAAAACATCAATATTGTATTCAAGAATTAATGATGAATATGTGTTTATTGTATACAGGAGTGTGACATACTGTATACATGTATATTGCAATATTGAATGTGTATTCTTAGAAAACAAATTGCAAGGAGAACCAAGGCTCTCTAGTCTCTGGCTCGTTTCCGTTCTATTCTGAATCTATGTATCATGGATTTTTTCATTTTTTAAAATTATCATTTATAGTTGTAATTCCATGATGCTTGCATGGTAATTTTCAATTTAAAAAAAGCAGCCGTTAACACATTAGGGCTCCCGTCAGACATCTCAAGTTGCAACCAATTTGTTATCAAAAAGTGTAAATGTGATGTTCCTGAACCGATTTTAATCAAACAAAGTTGATTCTGTCATTAAAATCGTGCTTTCTGTCAAGTTTTACACTTAGTTGTTCATTACCTTACAACAAAATTATTTCTTGAAGCGCCCTCTAAACCAAAACTGAATGATCCCTTTAAAGGGGTATTCCGGGCCTGATAAAACCATTCGTTATTTGAATAAGCAGAATAAGAGTCATAATTGGTGAAAATTTGATCAAAATCGGACAAGAAACACGGGAGTTATACCTATTTGAACATCATGTAGTAATGAGCGATCGTTTCAAAATTGCCGCCATATGCAACATCAGTGACGAGCAACTCGCCATGGCTTTAGTACATGAAAATACACTTATTTCTCATTTTCGTTGCTAAAAATTAATTTTTCTCTGCTTGTTTTCACGAATTCATAGAAGAATATCGATGGGCCAACCTCTTTGGAATTTGTATGCTCATAAATTTGCTTTGTTATTAAGAAAATTTAAATTTTGTAAAATTTCCATGTAGAAGTCAAAATGGCTGCAGCTCGCAAGTGACGTCACGATCGATAGCAATTGCGAATGATACTAAAATCGGAGCAAAGTTCATCCTGTCATAATTTTTTTTAATGCTCTACCGTTTTGGCTCAGATTTTTTATCATGATTCTTCATATTCACTTCATTTTATAGCAAACATCACATTTCTGGGGTGGAATTCCCCTTTAAGAGAATGTGTTTTTGTTTCACATCCATCCTCTTCCCTGGCCCTTTTCTATCTATATTCATGGGATGGGAGAACCGACTCCTCCGTCTCGACTCTATTGATTAACGAGACCAGCTGCAACATTTATCATGGTTCATGGGCAAGCGCTCCCTGTACAAATTAGATAAACAAGCATGGTATGTATACTGCCTGCACTGATTTTAGGAGAGGTTCACACATGGGAAACAATCTAAATTGTTCATCTCTAATATTTGATAATCATGATGAATGTGCAAAAGCTCTTCACAAATTAAATAAACAAGCATGGTATATATTGCCTGCACTGATTTGTGGAGATATTCACACATTGGAACCAATCCAAATTGTTCATCTCTTATATTTGTTATATCATGATAAATGTGCAAAAGCTCTTTGCAAATTAAATAAACAAGTACGATACAGGCTGCACTGATTCTAGGAGAGGTTCACACATGGAAAACAATCCAAATTGTTCCATCTCTAATATCTGTTATATCATGATAAATGGGCAAAAGCTCTTCACAAATTGAAAAATAAACAAGTATGATACAGGCTGCACTTGATTCTAGGAGAGATTCACATGCCAAAAACAATACAATTGATTGATAGTATAGATACATGTATGAAATAAACAGTACCATATTGTTTTAATGTGAATGTGACATTGTTTTAAGATATCATTATAAATGGGCAGAGGTTTGCACGAATTAACTTTAACTTATTCAGAACTGATTGATGTTGCTAAAACCTCCATACACCCCAAGCCCAAGTATTTTCGGGAGCACTTCTGAAAGGATTAAACAAGTATGATACAGGCTGTACTGCTTTGAAGAGATGTTCAAACATAAAACAAGAACTTGTTCATAATCAAAACTGATTTTATCATCTCTATCTAGCTATCATGCTAACATTAATCCAGTGCAGACACGATCATGAAACATGTTTCCTGGAACATGATAGATAGGCAAAGCTTGGCACAACTTGAATTGATAAGGATGATGCAGGCTACACTTCACTGAAGGGAGGTTCACATATAAATTATGTCAAAGATTTCTTGCTCACATTCAAATGCTGCAATCTCCATATAAAATATTATGCAAACATTACTCAAGCACAAACATGATCATGAAGTATGTTTAATATAAACTTACAGTATGTTTATTAAACAAGATTTCATGATAAATGAGTCAAGCTAGGCACAGATTAATTTAAAAGCATGATACAGGCTGTATATGCTGCTCGATGAAATGTTTGACATGAACATATGTTTTATAGTCTGTTTTTCTAAACATATGGGCACAGCTCAGCACAAATTGAAACAAGCGTGAATCTTTAAAGGGATAGTTGAGTTTTGGTATAGAGGGCGCTACACAAAATAATTTTTTGTGAGATAATGAAAAACGGAGTGTCAAATTTGAAACAGCATACAATTTTAATGGCAGAATAAACTTTATTTGATCAAAATCGGTTCAGAAATGGCTGAAATATCCATAAACATAACCATTTGTAATAAATGTGGGGCCCCACAAGTATTCAATAATTTTGAACCAACCATTAAAATTCGTTTTAAAATGCTTCCTCTTTTTAAAAAAATTCAAAAGAGGTTTTTAGATAGTTGTTGATTATCTCTCTATCTAATCACTATTTCAACAAAACATCACATGCACAAAATTTTATTTAAAATGGTTTAAACAAATGCGTTTAAACAGCTATATTTTGAATGATAACAGGCTTTTTACTTGTCGTTTGTAATTTTTGTATTCCTTTTGAGCATGGTGCAGGTTTTGGTTACTAAAATTCAGTTTGACTATTAAAAACTGTACTCTCTCTACCAGAACTCAACTATCCCTTTAATTATAAAAAGGGAACTTGTTTGCAATCTGTATGGCAAAAACCTCTTTCCTGTATGAAGAATTCTTCCTCATTAAATAAATAGAAAAAGAATCTATTCATAAATTAATGTTTGGTAAAAAACAAAACATATTACATACTGTAACAACACGCCAGTTCCCGCCAGTTCCCGCCAGTTCCCTCCTTAAAGTGCCAGGGATTTTAATGCTCTATGGCATTTATGTGTATTGTAACTCGCAAAAATGTGAGCATGGCACTCCAGGAGTTACAGAGAGAGTACAGAGATACGTGATAACATACAGGAAGGGTGATCTAACCTTTTTTTTAATCCCCAGTTACATAATAATGTAACTGTCAAATGAATGATAAAAGGGTACAGCTGTAGCCAAAGTTTAATAACTTG
This sequence comes from Echinarachnius parma, assembly GCA_037951105.1. Taxonomy (NCBI): domain Eukaryota; kingdom Metazoa; phylum Echinodermata; class Echinoidea; order Clypeasteroida; family Echinarachniidae; genus Echinarachnius; species Echinarachnius parma. Next base: position 74,410 of record JBAMJV010003323.1, on the reverse strand, counting down.
TACAGGATATTGGTGGAAATTAGGAAGATGCCAACATTTTCTGGGTCAACTCTGTAATTTCCTTTGAAAGGGGGGGGGGGGGGGGGGGGTGAGAGTTGCACTAGTTACTCCTATAATCGCCAAGGGGCAGATAGATATTCATGAAACTCTGCTAGCTTTTATAAATTAAAGGGATAGTATACAGTTTTGGTCAAACAGAATACTATAACTTGTATCATAAGTTATTATTAAAAACTAACAGTTATAATTCAGTGATACTTGAATAGTAGTTTTACATATAAAGGGTTAAGTTACTGGGCTGTTTTTTCTTCTTCAATTTGGTGCACCAGTTGTCAACAGACAGACTGTCTATCACACATTCCAAGGCCGTATGTTCTGCCACAGTTTTCCTCTGGTAATGAGATCATGTAAAATTTACAAGATCTCGCTCACTGTAGCACATATAGTGATTGCCCTCGTAATGTTTGATGTAGATGTACATGTATATGCACTATGCATGTTGCAATACGACGACTATTCTGCAGCTTTATATGCACAGACGGACTCCTCTGTGTGACATGTTTTTGCTGGATCCAGTCAAGAATATCATTGTATAAAATGCTACCTCTAGTACCCCTGTTCTCGAGTAAGCCACGGAAGATGAAAATGCATTTACCCCTTTGGGCAGGAGCAGATGCATCATCTAATTCTGTCCTTGTTCAAGAGAAATTTTCTCCACCTACTCGTGGAAGCCCACCCTCAGAAAAATCAATGATAGAAATTGCCTTTGACTTTTAATTTTCATCCCGATTAGGCAGGTCAAATCAAGAATGTCCAATTTTTGTGGCCCAAATCCAGAATTGACCGGTCCCCCCCCCCCCCCCCTTCCCCCCAAAAAAAAACATTACAAGGGCCCTGTTGTAGAAAGAGATACAATCGATTGTATTAAGTTACAATTAATTGTAAGTCAGAAAATTTGCGCATTTCAACCAATCAGATTTGTGCGTTTAGAACATGTGATCTGACTTACAATTCATTGCGTCTTACAATCGATTGCATCTCTTTCTGCAACGGGGCTAAGGTATGCTTTATTTTGTTGCCCATATTCCTGAATGTGTTATTAAAGACATGGTCGCGGACCAGTGTGCGTGATTACAAAAAAAAAATTCATTGTATCAAATTTTACCTCTAGTACCCCCCATTCTCGAGTAAGCCGCGGAAGATGAAAATTCATATCCCCTTTGGGCAAGAGCAGATGCATCATCCAATACTGTCCCTAGCTGTTCAAGAGAAAATGTTCCCACCTACTCTTGGAAACCACCCTCATGTTCTTATATCAATGGTAGAAATAGATTTTTCTCCCTCTCCCACTCTCTTTGGCATGATCAAATAAAGTATAGAATGTCAAACAAAAAAACCCAAAATTTAATTGAATTTGATTAAATATGAAGCATAGTTTTGAGGGGGGAAATAAAGAGAATTTAGATTGGCAACAATAGTCAAGTTTGACTGATTGCCATAAAATAATAACAACAACAACAATCATTGGGTGAGAGTGAGAAGGGCGTTAAGTCATGTTTTTGATAAATTGACTTGCATACCATCTTGTAGGTCAGATCCTTGTCTATATATGATCCCAAATTTTCATATCAAAATTATTTCAAATCTTTTGAATATTTTGTCAAAATTTAAAGAGAGAGAGAGTATTTGGTTCCTATACAGGGCTCCCAAACTTGTGGGCTATCATTATTACATGTATCCTTAAGAAGTACAAAAAATTATAGAAAAATAAATTTGGCCTGATCAGGCAAGTCAAATCAATTTTGAATGGTCAAAAAACAAAGAAGAACATTACAAATTATGTTTGATTTCGTTGCATGGAATATTTAAACCCATTAAAGGGGTAGTTTAGTTTTGGTAGAGAAGGCGCTGCACATCACAATTTTTTTGTGAGGTAATGAAAAACTGAGTGTCGAATTTGAGAGAACATGCAATTTTAATGGCAGAATAAACTTTATTTGGTAAAAATCGACCCAGAAACGGCTGAAATATCAATAAATATATCTGATCTCATAATTATTTGGGGCCCAAATAATTAGATGATTTTTAGAAAAAATAAAAAAATGCTTGCACTTTTTCAAAAATTTTCAAAAGCGTTTTTTAAATAGTTGTTGATGATCTCGCTATTAAATCATTATATCAATAAAACATCACATGCATAATTTTGTATGAAAATGGTTGAAACCAATGCCTTTTTAAAAAGCGCCCTCTTGTGTTTTAATGACTCTTTTTGAATGATAACAGGCTTTTTACTTAGTCGTTTGTAATTTTGTATACCTTTCGAGCATGGTGGAGTTATAACTATTAGTTTATAATGTTACTGTGCAGGTTTTGGCTACTAAAGTGCAGCCTTACCAAAACTAAACTACCCCTTTAAAGTCATTTTGATTTCTGTATTATTTTATAACCTGCATTTGCCATAGACTCCAGCCAGAGAATTTTTAAGTAAAAGTCATGAACCGGTTAACTTAAACATAGATCTATATATCATGCGTTATCTACAATGTATGTGGGTAGCCTACTAAATATAATAGATGGCTTTCAATTTAGCTCATTTACCGTACCACGCAAGGTACCTAGATTGCCACCAGGCTTGTCTCATTTATCGCACATTTATCCTCATCTATAAAAGCGGTATGCCCGTCTTTATTTATAGATTGACTCATAGAAAGCTGCCTCACAATTTGCTGTGACTTTTGATATTTGGGATGCGAGTCCGATTGTGACAATGCCTCTCATATATTTTCCCTCTGCTGAAAGTGATCTTAATTTGGATAGAAATTGGCACAATGCTTACAGTTCGCTTTTTACAGATTTTTGTTCACTCTCACTTTATAATAGATGATAAAAGAAGCAATTTCATGTGGTATATAATATGTTTGTTTTTTTCCCCCATGCGTGTATGCAATTGTTGATTCATATTCGTATCTAGGTACTGCTTTCTAAGTATACTGGTGACATATATTGTTAAGAAAAACTGATTGCTTTCTATGTTATTACGAAACAAAAAGTTAAAGTGGAGAGAGCTGCTTTAATGATCATATCGCACTATATAAAAGAGAATATATGTTCAACATAGGGGCACATATATCTGGGGATTATCTTCTGAAGCATTTTAAGGCAGTTTCAAGTGTTGATCAGACTGCATTTTACTTTGGATAACTCGTGAAAATCTAAAACATTTTTATGCATTTTCAGCCAGAAAATATGTGTTTTTCATTCTACCAATTCCCATTGATTTTAAGTTCAAATGTATGTTGTAGATTGAAATGTTCACATAATGAAACACTTTTTATTGAGCATATATGAGATATGTTGCTTTCATCATAGGGACACATTTTGCTCATCTGAGGATGCTATCTCCTGAAGCATGAGGCACATCTTGCGTGTTGATGCGACTGTGTTTTATTTGGGACAATGCAATAAAATATATCGAATAATTCATCCATGTACATTTTGCCTCTGTAAATATCTATGCATCCTAGATTTTCCAGTACAGTTATACTCACTCATTCAATTTTGCAGTTTTTGAAACCACTTTATAACCATAGTGACACCTCTTGCCTGTTTGTGAACGCTGTCTATCCCCAAAAACCAGACACATTTCAAGTGTTGACCTGATGCAATTGTGTTTTATTTGGGACAACGCTGTACAAATATCAAACATTTTGTGCACTTTGGCTTGATGATATTTGTCTGCGCATCCTAGATATTCCAGCACAGTACATACTTATGTATAATTAAATAATGCATTTCTGACACCGCATTGACCATCTATAGGGAGATGCCTACATGTCTGATGACGCCACCGCTCGAAGATTGAGGCACATTTCAAATGTTGACTTGATGCACCCAGCATGTTTTATTTTAGGACAATTCAGTAAAAGCATATCAAACAACTCATTTCCAGTACAGTTATACCTCTTCATTTAATTATTCAGTTTTTCACACCGCTTTAATAAACGTAGGGAGATGTATTGCCTCTCCTGATGATGTCATGAAGTACATTTCAAATGTTGACTTGATGCGATTGTGTTTTATTTGGGGCGACGCTGTAAAAATATCAAACATTTTGTGCATATGTGGCCAGATCACTAGCTTGCACTCAGCAGTGCACATATTTGTATTATCCCTAGATGTAATGAAATGTGATAGACAAGTGTTTGCATATATGTGTGTGTGTTCTGTCTATATGAATTGTCTCTAGTTTTAATGAAAAGTGGCAAATGCAGATCGAGCAAGTGCACATTATGCAAAATGGATAATGAAAGAACAGAACGTTGCCATCTGACAGCTCTCGATTTGTTTTAATCAAAGTTGCAAGTGACCTTTCAAGCCATTGTGTACATTTGGCCAGATTATGGGGGGGGGGGGGGGGGGGGCAATGTCATCTGATGCCTTTGTGGGTGTTTGTATTGTCGGCTTTTATGCATGCGTGTGTCTGCATATGGATTTGTCGCAATTTTTAATGAGAAGGGACAATTTGATTTTGGGGCTGAACAACTGGATGTGCGAAGTGTGTAATAAATGACCTGCAAGTCCTCAATTGACAGCTCGTTTCAAACTTCCCATTTAGCTTCAAATTGAAATATAATCAAAACAGTTTGGCCTGTTGGCATGATATATATATATGTTCCTGCGCATCATATATTGTCCCTTTACATTTGACTGTGTATGTGTGTGTGTGTATGGGCACACGAAGATGTAAGTGTTGATCCGGCCTTCTGTGTATTGTTTTGTGCATGTATCTGTGTCTGTGCATTTGATTTGTCTCAATTTTTTTTTTATCAAAAGGGCCAATTTTGGGCCGAACAACGAGTGGACGTGCGGAACGAGTCGATGTAATAGATGACCTGCGTGAATCCAATTGACAGCTCTCTATTTTAATTAAGTTGTAAGTGGAATTAAGCATTCCCCTCCCCAGTAGCCAACCGTCCAATATTAGAAGCTCAATTGGCATATAGGGACCTTGAGTGAGACTGAGAGAGAGAGAATTGGAGAGAGGGAGAAAGGGGGAGAGAGGGAGGGATAAATTATCCAATAATAGGTGCATTAGGATTAGGAGCTACATGGAAATTGAATGAATGCTATTAAAAGAGAAAGGGAAAGATGGATTAGGATTGTGTGTGTTATGTGTTACAAGTGCATAATAAAAGGTAAAGAGATAGAGAGGGGGAGAGGGGCAGGAGAAAATCATTTTAAATGTTCCTTATGTTTTTGTTGTGAAAGACCTGTTCAATGCTAAAGAGAAAGGGGGAGGGAGGGGGACTGAGTGTGTTGTGTGTATTATGTGTTGTGCATGATGTAAACGAGTATAGGAAGGGGAAAATAAAAAGTTTAATTGTTCATTATGTTTTTTATGTTTTTGTTGTTGAAGACTGCGTTCACTTGTGTTTCAGCAGGTGGGAGAGGGGGACAGAAAGGAGAGATAGACAGGCGAGGTAGAGAATAAAAGAGAGAGGAGAGAAAGAAAGAAAAGAAGTAGTCAATACAGATTATACACAGAGCTTCCCTCTCACCAACAAATTCATCTCATATGTCACATGTCAAGGAAAGTGTGGTATCAACAGCAGGTCTACACAAGCCTTATTTAACTTAATACTTTTGCTGGTATACCATCATGACCTATCGGTATAAATAGTATAGACCATGGTATATGACTACTGCGAAATAACACAACAAAATCACTAGATATATTATGTATGCTCACAGACACAGAGTGCATACACAACTGTTGTGAATATAAATGAGCTCACAATGGACCATTTCTGACTCTCATTCCGCGATTTGCCCGTAAATCATAAATCGTTCCCGACATCTGTTGATTTTTGCAACCTCCACGGAATTAATGTGACCTGCGAGATGATGAGATCATCGGTGGGGATATAAACAATAGATGCTGCAGCTAAGCATCTTCGCAAGGATGTCTCTCTCCATTAGCTACAGGCGTAAATCCTTTTCCAAAGACGTCACTAAGGCGGGCAAAAGCTGGAAATATTATTATGCTTTTTAACTCGCACGGTATGGATCGGGCTAATTTGCACAGTTCCCTAAAGAGTTGTAATACCTAATGAGCGTGAGGAGTTAAAGGTTGTCGGCAGAGACAGGAATTGAGGAGGCATATTATTTGTTTTTTGTCTATTCCATTTTAAACTACGTAGGAAACCACTTAGCTCAAATCGCTGCGGAACGTTTGAAAGGGAATCGAAGAAGCGAAAGTGGTTTGCTTGTTGCTTTTAAATATTCTGCATTGGCTACAATGGTAGGTTCAAATTAAATTGGAAGTTAAATTACTTGCTGTAGATCGTGAGGGATGATAGGAAGTATCGAAGTGAAAATTACAATTGCAAATTAATTTGATTGTGGATTTGCCCAGTGTGTTTAAGGCTTCAATCGTTACAGAGGCAGCTTGGTGAAGTATGCTTCGATGCAGTTGCTGGAATCTATTTTGAAAAAGTGTACAGGGGACATCAATTATTTGAACATTTAGATGGATCGAATCAATTATATGCATATAAAGAGGTTATTGCAATTTCATTTGCTTGAGTCATTTTAATCTGAATCACTGCTAAAAGGGATAGGTTTGAACAAAATTGCTGGATTTGCGAAGGAACGTTAGTAAGGTTCAAAGTGAAAGTAGTTATTTGCAATTTCATTTGCTAGTACCGTAAAACTCCGTGTATAAGGCGCACCCGTGTATAAGGCGCACCCCCAACTTTCTAAAAAAATATTTATTTTTTTTTTTTTTTTTTTTTTTTTTATTTTTTTTTTTTTTACAAAACTTCTGCTCATGAATATTCATGTTTTCATTAGATAGCAATGCTCATTAAATATGCAAAATGCAAAATTCATTAATAACTGTTTTTTAATGAGAAAAATGTATGACCGCTGGTTAGAAAATTGAATATTAAATGAATGCTGCTACTCATGAACATTGAATAATCAATTAGTTGCAGTGTAGTTGCTTACAAAACTTGTATTTTGTTTTACTAACCACTATCATTTGTATGTAGGAAAAAGGTATATGTTGATAAATGTTCCCCTCACATCAAGCTCTTGTCATGCCTTATAGACCAGTGTAATACACATTGAACATGACTACAGGGTGACCCCAAAAAAAAAAAAAAATTGTAATTTTTTTTTTTTTTTTTTTTTTTTTTGCTGTACCTGTGTATAAGGCGCACCCCCGACTTTGAAATTTTTTCCGACGGAAAAAAGTGCGCCTTATACACAGAGTTTTACGGTACTGCTACTCTGTATTGCTGAAACCAGTAGGTGAAATATGTCGGGAAGCCAGCACTGAGATCAAACTGAAATCTATGTGGACGTGTACATGTATGTACTGTACGTACGGCACATTATTGAAAATTGGGAAGGATCATAGGGAAAATCGGTTGTTGCAAAATTATATCCTCGATCCGCGCTGTACTGGGAATTGCTCAAAATCAGCAGGTGGATATTATTGAAAAGGCAAAATTGATAAAGTGTGCATATGGAACACTGTATTCGCCGTATTTACCCTCATTTCGCGCTACCCTCGGTGCCTCGTTTGCAGCACTTGGCGATTCTAAATTTAGCCACCGCCCGCCCGGAAAGTCCTGTGCATGGGAGTTTGTCTCCTAATTATAAATCGTCCATCATTAATGCCCTTTCGACTGTTCCTGCAAGACAACCTGTTTTAATAAGAGGAGGACAAAAAAAGGAGATGAGGATACTGGACAACGTTTATTAAGAGCCCTCAAAAGGGCCTTGTACATCAAAATCAATCTACCCTCCCCGCCCCCACGTCTATCTTCTGTATCCTCTTATCGGCATCATTTTGTATGTGGCTGTTGGTTGATTGATTGGGCTAGCATGCTAGACGTGATATGAGAGTGACCTGCTACATTTTCAGCCTTTTATTGGACGTGAGAGAGCTTCACCTTTTATACTATACCTTTCAGGCATGCTTGCTCATCAAAATCCGATCCTCCTGAAAATAGGATAGAAAGATAGGAGACGGGGCATCTTTGGAGAAAAGACGTGGGAGGATTATAGGAGAAAAGGAATATAGGAGGAGGAGGACATGATGACATATCGAGTGAAAGGGATATTGTTGACTAATGCTCTGCTGGCGTGATGAAACCGGGAGGACGAGAATAGGACAAAAGTAGAGAGGAAATTAAACAGAAGGAACATATCACAAAGAAGAGGTCTTTTTGTTGACTAATGCACTGAGATTGTGACATTCGACATTTTCATGTTTGAAGTTTTAAAAATGTGCCAGTAATGCTCTGCTGGTTTGATGAAACAAGACGACTAAAACAGGAGTAAAGTAGAGAGCGAAACAGAAGAACATATCACGAAGAAGAGGTATTTTGACTAATGCGCCGAGATTGTGACATTCGGCATTTCATGTTTGAGGTTTGATATGTGCCAGTTAAATGCTCTGCTGGTTTTATTGAAACGAGACGACTAAAACAGAAGGGGAAACAGAAGAACATATCACGAAGAAGCGGTCTTGTTGATTAATGCTCGGTCGGACATTTCACGTTTCATGTTTGCCCGTTAGAGCGACATTTTGTGCTTGACGTTTGCCAGTTTAAAGCATACCTTGCGGGGAAGGGATCTCCTTCCACTTAGTGGACACTATCAAATGATTTATTCGCGGGTGGGTATTGAAGATGCAAAGTGACCATCTTTAGTGGTCAGTACTTCTGCTTACAAAGTCAAATTCAGGAAAATTACACGATTTTGTTGTCGTCGTTGATGTGAAATTAGCCAGATGATATTACCGCACATCCTGTAGCTCCCTTCGTGCCAGGTTTATTTCAAGGTTTTTCTAATAGAAGGGGGGAAAAGTGAACGAGTGAAGTGCATAATTTGCGGAGAATCAGACGAGGCACTTTTTAATGTCATTACTGCTGCTACATTATACTTGACCAGTGTTGTTTTTGTGGCGACCTCGTAAATAATGCATCTCGGCGAGAATCTTCACGTTCCAATTTTAGCGTCGTCGAAGCAGAGAGCTAGCTAATTGAGTGGAAATCTGCATTACCGATCCCCAGAAGTATTAAACTACAAAGATGCTACATATGGGTGAAAGTGAAACAGGGAACTAATTGAGTGGAAGCATTCAACGACAAATATGAATACACATGAGCAAAAATGACATTAATTAGTCATTAAAATGGGTGTCTTATGATTTGCCACGCAGCTGTATGTTGTCGTCTCTAGACATTTCATGTGGAAATATTACCGACCGCAATGAGCGATGTAAGATGGGTCTGATGAAATTATTATGAGCAAAAATCATGTCACAAAACTCTATATATAGACATTAATATGAGCGGCGTGCCACATATCGAGTGACCCGCCATCATACTCTGGAGAATTGAGTGAGATTTTTTGCAGACTGTCGTCGTCGTAGTAATCAACCGCAGTCGCCGCCGCGTATCACAGCTACCGGCCACCCCATTAAAGCTTCCACCTCGATAACGATATCTTTAAGTGCTGGGAGAGGAAGGGGCATTTTAATATGAGCTGCTTCATACACAGTCTCATATAGATGGGAGAAATCTCTTGTGTTTGCATTTCTAATTGCTATAGCCTGGTCTCCCGATATTTGACAGCTCCCGTTTTTCCGCCGGAACGATGAGCCGTGGCCATGACTGATTACATGGTTTGACTTTTGCGCAGTCACGTACATACATGTACATACAGCCATCTATATAGACGAAGAGGGCTGTGTCATGTCCTGGTTTTGATTAATACTGATGCATCTGTGTAGGGGCCATACTTTTCCGAAGCCTCTTCCTTTTGGGAGAAGGGTATCATTTTGTAGGACGACGACACGTTTGGTATCTTTTGATAGCTAGCATATTGGAAGGAATTTGTGCAATTCGATTGAGCTCTTGAATCAGGGATGTGCTAGACATCAATTATTTATCGTTATAATCTTTTAATTTCTGTACTAGGGTTAATAAAGATAATCAGTCTGGACTACATTTTGAGAAAGCTGGGATTCCGAGGATCATATTACATTCAATTTGAGAGATATATACACTGTACAATGGATACCCAGTGAGCTCTTTTCCGACAACTTCATATCTTTGTGATATTTGAGAGAGAGAGAGAGATCCAGCATTTGTAATAGCAACCTCTGACTGGAACACAGAGCCCCAACAGAGCTAGCAAGCGCCATGGATGTGCTTAAAGAGGACGAGAGTAATCCCCCGCGATATCACCCCGGCCACCGCTACCACGGGCCCCCGCCCCGGGCCAGCTCCGATTCCGTCAGCGCGGCGCTCCAGTTTAGGCGCCACTCATACGCCAGCTTTATTGCCTCCCAGCCGACTAGAATACGGTAGGTTCTTCATCATATTTTTCTTCCACCAAATACTTGTGACCAAATGTAGTTTTATAATTGGGAGACACTATAAACTGACTCAATCAATTTAGCCAATGACAAAACAAGCCGTGTTCATTTTATTTTATTTTGCTTATGTTTGGAAAAAGTATTGTGTATTTACCATGAATTTGAGTATTTGATCCACCATCGGTTAAAGGGACTTAGTAATATTGTCCAAATCCTCAAAATAAAATTTTATTTCTAGCGGTTCCCTCATACCTTGTTGTATTCGTATTAACAATAAAATCATGGGACCGGTTTCGGTTTTTCAAATTTCCCTTTCGTTACAAAGATATGTACGATTGAAGTATTCAGATAAGAAAAACTCAGGTGGAGTTTTGAAACCGTGTACAAAGTGAGTGCAGTGAGTTAGTGAATATCACTTTGCATTTTCGCTCATTACTTGGCCATGCAATGTCCATTTGACTTGAAATTTTCACACAATACCCTGTGGACATATCAGATAACAACAATATACGTTGCATCAACCCTTCATCACTTTTTGCACATGTCAACAAAGTTACTAGATCCCTTTAAGTAGTTGAATATTATGTTGACCAACTGACTAAATTCATATTTGATTAATTAGTTCAAAATTATGTTGACCAGCTGACCTAGTACATACCTGCCAACCAGTCCGATTTTGCTGTATTTCATCCGAAATAATTTTTTTTTTTTTTTTTTCCCCCTTATCAAAAAGGACATATTTGTCTTTATCATTGAAGTATTGCTCATTCAGTGTGGTCAAATGTTTAAAAATAAGGCTAAGATAGCACAAGAGAGCATCTAGAACCCTAGAGCTGGACCCCGGCCGCAAAGGACTTTGTGCTTGAATTGAGCAGGTACCTATGACAAGAATGAACGGAATAAAAAATAATGACCCAGTATTAAAAAGAAGGGGAAAGCCATACATGTATATAAAAAAGACTTCAATGAAAACAAAAGGTCTTTAAATTTATTCTCCTCCTAAACTTTTATTTATTGAGACAGTTATTAGTCCATTAATATCAGTTTTAGATTATTCATGTTCGTCTCATGATTTAAAGTTCAAGGTCTTTATATTTAATCACGCAATGCATACATTGTGTTCTAGTAGAGTGTACCAGCAAAGTAATATTATGTATCATCTTTAATAAAAATCTTTATAATATTATGTATTAACCCCGTTTTTAGATGTAAAAAATAACAAATAAATAAATAAAAAGGAAACATAGATTGCACTTTTGATGAAACAGAGACTGCACTTTAAAGGAAAAGAGATACTGCACTTTATGGAAAAATTGAACTGACATTTTTTTTTAGAAAAGGTTAGGAAATCACCATCGTAACTTCTCTGGTAAATTGCAGATGGTCTTTAAAAATGGCATGCACTAATTTCATCTTTATTTTAAATATCCCGTTAAGGTTCATTATTTCCCTATTTTTATTGGCGTTACACTGGTCAATAAAGTTGGTCAGAAAAAGCTATTTGGAATGGCAAGGTTGAAATAAAGTAATAGGGCAACAATAGTGGCTAAAATAGACGGACCATGTAATAATCTATATTGGACTTCCATAATAATCCAGAAGACTGCATATTTAAAACAGTACAAGAGACAGGGGGAGGAGGGGGCAGGGTCACGGTGGCTGTTGCACTTGACCAAAATGTTTGTACGATCGAGCGCAAGTCTGCAAACGCCCAATGGTGATTGGTGATGCTGTAGTCAATGTATTGATTGGATCAAGGGTACCTCTTTGTGTCCAATGGTACCCAGGACCCTCAATTGATCTTACCAGGAAAAAAACAGTTTTCCCAGACCAGAAAGCAGGGATAAGTGGGATATCGTGGAGGACTAAATCAATAGTTCTTCCTTTTTTTCTTAGTCTTTGGATAAAAAACTTGGTATGAGGAGAATATAATGTATATACTGAATCAATGTTTCCTCTTCTTATTTCAAGGATAAGTAGGATATTCTATAGGACTACGTCAATGTTTCTTTTTCCTTCTCACCTCCCCCCCCCCCCCCCCCCCCGCCTGTTTTTGAATAAAAAACTGTGCTATGAATTTAGAGAATGTTTATGTATACTGACTGAATCAATGTTTCCTTCTCATATTTTATGGATAAGTAGGATATTCTTAAAATCAATGTTTCTTTTTTTCCCCTTCTAATCCTCTTGAGTAAAATTATTGCAAAGAGGAGAAGATGTACGCATATTACTGACTGAATCAATGTTTTGTCTTCTTATTTTCTCTACTTGTCTTTGATAAAAGATATCGTGCTAGCGACTAGGATCAAAAGCTTTGGCACTGGATAAGAGCAGGGAATAGTAAATAGTAAATCAATGTTTCTTTTTTCCATCTCGCCTTTTATCTCCATCTTTGAATAAAAACCTTGCAAACGTCGCAATGGGGAGAATATATATGCTTATAATACCACCTCAATCAATGTTTCTTATTTTCTCTCGTCATCTTTAAGAGGATCAAAAGCCTATTCTCTTGGCACTCTCACTTCAAACACGAGGCTCTTTTTGCGGTTGACCAGTTTTCAGCAACTCTCTTTTCTTTTTATCTTATTCTGTCTTATAATCAATATGTTATTACAAGATCAATGAGAGGAGGGTGCTAGTCTAAATCCTAAGTATATTTTGAGATGATACAGGCTAAATATTGAAGCAACACTAAGTTTTCTTTAACACTTTCTCGTTATCTTTGAACATTTTGGTAATGAAGTTATTCATTAATTCATTTTGGTCAACAACGACAACAATATGGTTATCTGGATAAGCATTCATTACCAACTAAAACCCCTTCTTAATTGGGAAAAAGAAACCTCACCTCGATGTTACCCGAGCGAAAAGTGGATAAGAAACAGTAGGGGGTCAGGTCGTAAAAGCTGTGTTTTTTGTTCACGGCCATGACGTCTTCTACCCGGGTAACGTTCCGCGCGCTTCTTAATAGACGGTTTATCAGGATATCGTCCGGATGTTGTCAGGACGTTACCGTGCTATCACCCTGACCTGACTAGGGTGAATCTTACCCCGATGTCGTCCTGATGTTATCCCGATTGGAGCTTCTTAATAGAAACGGTGTAGGATCTCATCCGGACAACATTAGGACGTCACCGCGACTATTTTGTTTGATTAAGAAGGGGTTTAAGTTAACCCATTGACTACGGGAACCGGGTGGGTTGTGTACAAAGTCTATGGAAATTTCAGAAACTCGTAGTGAATGGGTTAACCCTAGTTGGCAACTAAAACTATATCGCTTTTTGCTATTCTTAGCCCCCTATCATCTAAATGTGTATTAGAATGGAACTGAGCTAGTGTGGTTGTACGAGTACCGTAAAACTCTGTGTATAAGGAGGCGCACTCGTGTATAAGGAGCACCCCCAACTTTCTAAAAAAAATATTCCCCTCACATCAAGCTCTTGTCATGTCCTAGACCAGTGTAATATGCATTGAACATGACTACAGGGTGTCTCCAAAAAAAATATTCAAAATTTTTTTTTTTTTTTTTTTTTTTTTTTTTGTGGCTTGACCTGTGTATAAGGCGCACTCCCCACTTTGAAATTTTTCCGACGGAAAAAAGTGCGCCTTATACACGGGAGTTTTACGGTATGGGCCACAGGGTGGTTGCACGTTTTACTCATGTGTCAAGTCAATTTGTTCACGCTCTCCATTTATTTGCTCCATTTCATACAAACTCATGCGCACAGTGGATTGTTATCGTTTTTGTTGTGATCAGAGAGATAATAATAACACTTTCTTCCACACCTGCAAAGTCTTGATCTGTATCCGAAATATTGATTTTAAGAAAATCTATATTAATGGCTGGCCAATCATGCCGGCCAATCACTTTGGGCCACCAAATGCCATTGGTGCTAAATTCCGCTGGCCAGAATTGGCAACCAAATTTGACATAATTGTGTTGATGTTTTTTAATACCAGATTGAGGGTTTGGGCCACTAGAATTTGAAGAACAAAAATCTTGTTTTTGCTTGCCCGACTGGGCCACATGACAAACCAGTTAATGTCTAGCATGGAGTATGGTATCATTTCAGGACAGAAAGACATGCCATATACTTTGTACAATTATACAAAATACAGTCAAACATGTCTGTAAAGGCATCTCGGGGGAGACAGAAAATGGTATTTACAAGCAGGGGCGTAGACAGCGGGGGAGTATGCATCCCCCCCCCACCCCCACCTCACAAGGTGTGTTTGTTTGTGTGTGTGTGTGTGTGTCTGTATACGAGATTGATCCTCGTGAACGGCAAATCATTCCCCCCCCCCCCCCCCCGGTGTCTACGCCACTGGTTAGGAATATTATGCTGTCAAATCAGTGCATGGCCCCCCCCCCCCCCCCCCCTCCCCAAAGCTTTAGAAAGACCTCAAATGGGCTGGGCCTGCAAGGGTTAATGCTTTGGGGATTTATTTTCTATTTTGATGTCACATCTGATAGAAGTCAGTCTGAAATGTATAATAGACCCATGGTGGCACGATTCAGTGGAGCGAAAATTTGGTTAATAGATTTTAACAGCCTTGACTATTGTCATTGTTAAACTTCTGTGATATACTCGCATTGTCTAGCGGATTATAAAATACAATGTACATTGTATATTTTGTTGGTATCCTGGTAGGGGGTTATTCGCTTACAAAGAAAAACAACTCGGGACATACCAGTAGGAGATTTGGATTTCATACATGGCTTGTAAATATAAAAAGTTTGTGTTCATTTGAATGAAGGTTTTACCTGTTGCTTTCGTTGTGCCATGGATATTACACATTACTTGTGTGACTTCAGGACTTTAATCATAATCACATACTATAGCATTTGGAAGGATTACATAGTGTTATATCCTGTCCACTTAAAATCAATTGCCACTCGTGTTTGACCCAGCCATTTACAGCTGTAGTTGGTGAACTACATGTAGGTCACACTTGGGGTATGAATGAAGGTGTTACGTTTCAGTTTCGTTGTACCAGAGAGTTGTCTCCCACCTCTCTGGTTGTACCATGGATAATACACTACTGGCGGGACTTTGTTGCTTTTATCGTAATCACATACCATTCGTGAGCATTAGACAGTGTTTATATCCTGTCTACTCAATTGCCACTTGTATCTGACCGTCACAGCCATTTATAGCTCTACTTCGCGGTGAACTAATTTGTGAAACTTTGGATACATGAACAGGAGTTGTTGCAGTATGTCACACACTTGTTAGTTATTATATATACTTCATGTATTATTTATATAGGTCTGCTTCTTCCGGGTTTAGCGACCAGAATCAACTATAACAGCCAACTAATAAATCATTCTGTCACTTTGATTTGATTGTGCGCTACAGTTTTCAGTTTTTCTAGACCAGCTAGTAGACCATGCAGGTTCCTTTCAGTGCTGCGTTTGCATGATATGTCTCATACACTGGACCTCCCCATTTATCGTCCTATCCAAGAGACGGAATGTGTAATATGTGGAATCCTTTTCTGCTTTAGAAGCACGTGGGAGGTACTGTATGTTAACCCGTTCAGGACTGATTGATTTTGCTACAACATGTATTCTCCATAGACCCAAGCCCAAACATTTTTGGGACCATGCAGTTCTGAATAGGCTAATACAGAGCATGTGACTTCACTCAAATGTTGTCCATTGTAAAAGGAGGCAGCAAGTCAGATGGTGGAATTTGGACTGCATCTGTGAGTTCTTCAGTCTGACGGACTTATCATCTCGGATGAAATATTCGACCTGTTGAGTGTTTGCGTGATTGCCCACCATCAGTCCGACAAATATGTTTTGACTTTTGAATTAGTATTTGTTACACTGTGAAGACAACTCTAGTTTGGAACTAAAAAGACTGCTTATTATGTTGCATACTTGGCTTCATTATTCTTAGCATGAAACTAGTAAGCTACCAGGGTTGTCATGAATATGAAACCTAGTTTCTGAACACACAAAAAAAAGGGAGAAAAAAAAGTACAATGCGAAAATGGGCCGCGTTACAATTCTGAGTGACATACAAGTAAACTGGAGCTCATGCATCATAAAAATGGAACTTACATGGAATGAACAAAACAAACTAGTGAGACGCAAACTTTGACAAATCCAGGCCATGTATTATTGCATGTCATGTACCACTATACCAGCGTATAAAGTGAAGGAAACTCTTTTGTATTGACCTACATGTAGATTGAAATTACCAAAGAGGAAGGAAAAGAATGATTTGTAGTTGTATGACCTTCCAAGCCGTTCAGGAAAGGAGAGTAATCGGGTATCGGGTTTCTATTTTGTGATTGTTGGGACGAAATTAGCAACCAGCTAGCATCCCCTGTTTGAGCTTCTTTTACAACTAAAAACACAACAGAGTGCGTGTATACATGCATGCACGCAATTAAGATTTACAGGTGATAACAAAAAATGTTGTTTCGAATAAAGAGTAACCACAATTTAGCTCGCACGGCTCGACAAGGTATGCAATACATACAAATACAGGAGGCACGAACAGTGTCTGCCAACAGAATGTTATGACGTCGACAAAATGAGCAACAACTCGTAATAGCTCTCATAACTCGGCAACCGGTGCATGTTAGCAATTCACAGGCGAAACTATATTTTGTGTTGAACTGTCTGAAAAAAGCATATGTGTGTGAGAACACTGAGGACGTTTTGGTA
Organism: Echinarachnius parma; assembly: GCA_037951105.1. NCBI lineage: Eukaryota > Metazoa > Echinodermata > Echinoidea > Clypeasteroida > Echinarachniidae > Echinarachnius > Echinarachnius parma. The sequence goes on along the minus strand of JBAMJV010003323.1, from coordinate 57,332 downwards.
CATACATATATATGCTTAATAATGGTTAACCCATTGCCTACGAGACCCTGGTGGTGGACTATGTATGAACTGCATAGGGATGACGTGATCCAGGATGAAAGAGGTTGATCTGATTTGGTGTGTATTATTAACACACGTTCTTCATACGTGGACGTGGTGTGGCGAGATTGGTAGAGCGCGTGCCTTCCAATCGTGAGGTCCCGAGTTCGAACCCAAGGTATGCCCATCGCGATTTTCCTTCAGCAAGAAAATTATCCACATTTGCTGCTCTCGACCCAGGTGTATAAATCGGTACCCGGAAGGATGGAAAGGAGTTACTTAGCACTGTGTGCACCTACGAGGTTGCCTAGCTGGAATGCTCCCCAGGGAGTGGACAATGTGCACTTTGTGTGCTGGATTGCGTGCAGTATGTATCCGATGACCGGGGTAATAATAGTGATGCGCCGCGAGCGTCAAAACGTGCGCTATATAAGTAGCCACCATTATTATTATTATTATAGGCTCCAGCTGGTGTATTTCCAGGACCAGTCCTGAATGGGTTAAAGGACACCTGACGGAAGAGACTTGTACTGATTCTGTGAAGGTTGGAAAAAAAGGAGATTTAAACAGGATTGAAACAGATTTATAAAAGAGGATTTTAAACTAAGGCTGAGTCGGTTCGGTCGATCACACCGGTTACCGACCGTTTCAATCGGGACCCGGTTCGGTATATCGGGAAACAGTGCCCCGAAAAAAAAATTTAAAAAATAAAATGTTAAAAAAGAAATTAAGATTATCACAATAATGTAGCGGAATTCAAATAAAAACGGGGCAATTGATATCATTTACTTTAAAGAGTGGTTATTTTCGAGAAATTCTTGGTTCATTACTTCATTTGACAGTCAGAAATTGAACAGGAAGCGCAAAATTGCTAGTCATTTGAACGATATTGTCGGCGGATGTGCACACAATGTTAGTCCGATACTCCAGGGGAGTTGTCTGATGGATCTTTGTATGATCCAGCTGATGAGCCAGTGCATTCAAAAAGTGGCTCAAAATACGTTTTTTGGTCATTTGCACCATTTAAAAATGTTTTGATATTCTACTTACATGATTTCATGGCGTTTGACAGCCGAACAGAAACAAAAATGAGCCCCAAAACAATGAAAACAACTACTCAAAACATCGATAAAAAACGACTACATCGCTCCCATTCGCTCGTATACCCTGTGTGCAAGTTACGGGACTATGTTCCAGTCCGCCCTCTATCGGCAAGATCCATCCGCCAGGAATTGGGGAAGTCCCCGGCGGATGGATCTTGCGCAAGAAAAGAGACCCCGTAACTTGCACACAGGGTATACGAGCGAATTGGAGTGATGTAGTCGTTTTTTATCGATGTTTTGAGTAGTTGTTTTCATTGTTTCGGGGCTCTTTTTTTTCTGTTCGGCTGTCAAACGCCATTCGAAATCATGTGAGTAGAATATCAAAATGGTGTTGATTGCGAAAAGGCTAATTTATAGCCACTTTTTAAGGGCATGCAGTGGCTCACTGTCACAAGCGATCGTACATGTGATGTTTCCAATTCCCCCGCCCGACTAGCGGGCTAAGTTTCTGTGAACCGTGTTGCGATGGGCAATGGTGAACAAACGATCGATTTCTAGGTCCAATTTACTTCGAAAAAAAGTACTTTTCATTCGAAACTGAGTTAATTCTGGATAGTCTGTAACTATTTTCCCGTAAAGATTGATATGTAAATCCATAAAAGACTCGGTATTTATAATGTTATTTGCATATAAAAAGAGCAATATAAGCCCCATACAGTGCATTTTTGCCGATGCGTGCACGATTGCGTGATTTTACCGGTCGAGTTTCGAGGGTAAAAATTTATCGGGATACCGGTTCCCGACCGGTAAAAGTTTATCGGGACCCGGTTCCGACAATTACCGACATGACTCAGCCTTATTTTAAACACAGAGCCCAACTGAGGATTCAAATTGGCCTTCTCTACCGAAGCGTGCCCATGACTTAGCATGTATGACTAAAAGAACCGATGCTCTATAGAGTACCGAAGTAGTGACGTCACATGCTTTTGTTATGGCATAGTAATGGTTCTAAACAACTTTTCCTTTCATACTGGCATTAAGTAGTGGGTCGGAGCCGGACGATTGCCTTCTTAGCAACCGCTAGATCACCAATTCATGACTTGCCTGACATTGTTTAGAACCATCACTCATGGAAATGAATAGCTCTGACGTCACACTTCGGTACTCTATACAAACTGCATAAAGAGCATCAGTTCTTTTAGTCATGCATGCCAAGTCGTGGGCACGTTTTGGTAGAGAACGCCTTCAAATCAAGATTTTGAGCGCACATGCAGAAACTGGATTGTATATCCTTGGAAGTGATACGAGGGGATTCAGACTCCATTCTATAAGAAAGATTTAGTGTTCGTCAACAGAACAGGACCTTAAGAGTAAGGAAGCAAATTTGTATTTTGTTCGCGAGTTCTAATTTCACTCAGGGTTGTATCAACTGGTATTTTGCTTATTAACGGAATTGTGGGTAAAGCTATAAAAGGAAACTCCCTAACAAAAGTTTCTTCTGCAGAGCACATTCTTTTGAAAGGAAACCAAAAGTTGTTCATTTACTTTGTGGCAACAAGATAAATAGTTTCCAAGTTGTATAGTTCAGACATTCCATCACCCTACTTGTGTGCAGCAGGAATGATTTACATTCTGTAAAAACTTTTGAAGCGGAAGGTCGTGAAATTCAATTAGAAAAGTTCTCATTCTATTCAGGGTGACAACTTAGATTTCTGTTTCTTAATGTATATCGACATATTTTTTGTCAGCCTTCAGATTTGCAGCAAGAAAACCCTTTCATTGCGTCAGTACTGCAACCTAAGACCAGGAAGGTTGTGAAATTCAATTGAATGGTTCTCTTTTATTTTGTGGCCATTGGCACTTTTTGTTTTGTCACGTTTTTCGACATTCTTGACACGTTTACAGCGGAGATTCTTTATATAATGCAAATTTGGAGATCTATTACGAAGATGGCCGTGACATTATGCCTTACGTTTCTGTTTTCTGCACGTTTTAACCTTCCTCTTACGCGTGACCGATGAGAATTCATCTTGTATTGCGCAACACTTGGTACTGAAGCTGCAGTAAATGAACTTCAGAAAGTCTTCATCTTCGAGATAATTGTCTTGCATGGGGATCTCGAGGGTGGGCCGAACATTCATAACTAGGCCAAATTGCAGGTACTATTGTACGTCACATTGAGCCAGTGCGTATTTCATACCGTGTGCGAGGTGTTAACAAGATGGCATCGTGCATCTGATTTATGAACCAGCATCTTTTCTCATCGCCAAACCCCCGGCCCCCGCTGGAGAGATGGTTAGAGCTCAGACTGTTGAATTGTAAATTTGAAATTCAGACCATTTATGCGTGCCCTTGGGAAGTTGTCATCCATAGCGGTTGAATAGTGGTTGGTCGACATGAATGTTAAAATGATGTCCCACACTGTCAAACCGGGGACGACGAACCTCCGGCAAAGCGGAATAAATTGACGCTTTCGGAGACTTCCCTATATATCTTTGCCTCGCGAATAAAAGGACGGGTGTCTAGTTGCAGTGGAGGAAATACGTCGGCGCTTGGGGCAATTCAGCACTTGCAGAACTTTTTTTTTTTTTCAGAATAGATTGTCGTTTTTGTTGGCTGTATTTCGTGATCCGAATGAAAATGGTCCGTGGATGAAATACGTTGGCGCTTAGGGCAAAACAGCCCTCTAAACATGTTTTTTCCCCTCCAGAATAGATCGTCGTTTTTGTTTGCCATATTTCGTGACATGAATGATAAAGGGTGTCTAATTCCTTCTCCATCTTATAATTCTTTCTTGCTTGGCTGTATTTGTTTTCCTATGGGGTGCTGAAACTGAGCTTGGTAGACGGGGGACGAATGTAATGCGGATAGGTTAACCCGTTCCTTGTGAGAAAGTGGAATAGAGTGTTATATAATATCTCTGTAGGAATAGCACTACACTAAAATGAAAGGACAATTTACGCTTGACCCCCTTTTCTCGAACATACTCTACCGGAAAGAACGCAGTGCATCACAGTGTGAATACGCTCGGTGTGTTTCACAGTGTGGATCAAATTGCCAACACACCTCCTGGACAATGTGAGATTTGCACATTGTATTTTTCAGTACTAGTGTCAGCAATCATCACATTGTGAACAATGGGTGTTCAAGTGTGCTCACTTTGTCGTCACAGAAATAAAAAACTGTAAAACTGAACTGAACAGTGTGTTCACAGTGTGGTTACAGTGTATTCACAGTGTGGTTACAGTATATTCACAGTGTAGTTACAGTATGTTCACAGTGTGGTTACAGTGTGTTCACAGTGTGGTTACAGTGTATTCACAGTGTGGTTACAGTGTATTCACAGTGTGGTTACAGTGTATTCACAGTGTGGTTACAGTGTATTCACAGTGTGGTTACAGTGTATTCACAGTGTGGTTACAGTGTATTCACAGTGTGGTTACAGTGTATTCACAGTGTGGTTACAGTGTGTTCACAGTGCTGACACTGTAAATAAAAAAAATAAAAACAATTTACCATAGTCATCACATTGTGTTCACACTGTGCTCTTTGCGGTAGGGTACGTTCGAGAAAAGCGGTAAAGCGCCTACCTGGTCGGAAGTGGGCAAATTATTGAACACAGAAGCCGACAAGGACATTTCAATGGAAATCTAATCAAAGATAGAATTTCACTTGCAGATATTGGAGGCCTTCGAATAGTTTTATCTTCTATTGGACAGAGTTTTCGTAATTATTTCCCTCGAACTTGATGGGAAGAAAATACCTATTCTTGGAATTTTATCCTTCAAACAATTTGAGGAAGTCTCCTAGATTAGCGGAGAGTGTGTTTCTGCTTTCTTTATATAAAAGACAAGAATTTAAGAAGTTTTTATTCATTGGATGAAAATACGAGAGATCAGACGTCAAGAACTTTCTCCCGCTACCAGACATTTGCTGAATTGATCGCAAAGAACACTAGATCATGCAACCAAGAACTTCATCTTTTCAGCTCACGATCAGAGAACATTACTAGATCAACCAACCTAGAACTTTATGTTTACTGCGTAAGATCAGAGAACATTACTAGATCAACCAACCAAGAACTTTATATTTACTGCGTTAAATCAAGAGAACATTACTAGATCAACCAACTAAGAACTTTTTATTTGTTTTGCTTACGATCTCGGAGACCAATATTTGATCAGCTGATCAAGAACTTTTAAAATCTGCTTCTAATAGTAATAGAGAGTGATAATAGCCATGAAGAAGACAAAAACGATAAAGATTCCGGCCATATCGATTCGGTGCGCGGAGACGGACGAGAGCAGCCGGTACGGACGAAGAAAAAGCAGGTAAATCAAATTCAAATTCATTGATTCTCGATCAAGTTGGTAAATAAAATTCAAATTTAATTTAATTGATTCCCAATCAATAGCTACAAAATGTGAAGTCCTGTCCTCCCACCTTTGGTCAGATAATAACGAGAAAAAAATATGTTGAAAAGGGAAAGTCAATTTAAGATATTGAATGTACAAGAAAATCAATTTTGTTTAATATAATACCTCATTTTCATGTGATTCTGATATTTATTTAAAAAAGGGTCCACACATCATTCTACCCTTGTTTTCTTTCTTCAACAGGTTTTGAATAAGATTCAAACATTCCAAACATGCATGAAAATACAGGCAGTAACCCTGCAATATTTCTCCTTCGCTGGGAACAAATAAACATATATACGAAGAATGCTTTTGTCAGTTATAAGATTGCAGAATTTTAGAGTTATACATGTACTACAACAGTATTACTTGTGAAAGAGAAAAATTGGCGTAGAGCCAATAATGATGTGCATAGAATGTAAACAAAATTGTTCAGTAGACATTTATGAAGGCATAACTCATCTTCTTGGACTGAAAGATAAACGCTGCAATTAACAAATGACAAATTTATGTACCGTCAAGTTTTATGCCACAATGGAAAGATAAGAGCTACATGTACCTTGGCATACAGTCAGATGTAAATGGTTTTGCTGTTTGAGATTTCCTTGTACTACTACTAGTGTCAGATTATATAATAGATAGTGTATGTCATGCAGTTGCCATGGTAAAGAGCAACCTTGGATGGCAGTCCAAAGTTAATCGTCATATAGGCCCGTATTCACAAAGGAGGTTTGTACAAACCCCGGTTCAAACCGAGGTTTACATCTATGGAATGCCAATTGTAAACTGATGGAAAGAGAATGTAAATTCCTTACTTGTTAACAATGTTGATGGTACACATTCTCTCTCCATCAGTTTACAATTGGCATTCCATAGATGTAAACCGGGGTTTGAACCAGGGTTTGTACAAACCTCCTTTGTGAATACGGGCCATTGGGTTGAGTTGTCTTGATAAATTTGTATTGTAGAGTAATATTTGTATTGTGGGCACAGTAACATTTGAGGAAGTCAACTTTGGCTTTCATTTCAATTTCAATGATATTGCTGGTTGGGATTTCTGTACTATTGTAATATTTTGTATCCCATATGAACTCTGTGTTTAACTAGAGCGGAATGTTATGGTACATTAATTACACATTGCAATAACAGTATGCTCCTTTTTCAATATTTGTATTCCTTTTCTACCATGTCTTATTTCCATTGGCATTAGATCATATAAATACACTTCAACAAAAATGTATTTGGGGCGTGAAAATATTGAATGAAAAATTCATATTCTTTGCAGCTCAGGCTCGTGTTATTGCAGGCGATACCTATCTAGTCTAGAACAGTCGGACCTTTTGCTGTGAACATAACAAACATTAGATATCCATTATGTTTGTCATTTCAAAAAATCTATAAAAAGCAGTCTTTTCTACTGTTTCGAGACTAATCTATTTGGATGGACATGAATTCATGAAAACGACAAAGTTACTCAACAGATCTATTCAAACATACATGAGCCCATGTACACGGAGAAAGAATGGACACCCTTTTAAAGTTTTTTGTCAGAAGCAAAATGGTGGGAAATGCACGACTGGGGCTGATGAGCCGAGACTGACATCGATCACGTTGCCGTGAAATGTTGACAACTGTTAGTCCCCCGCGATGCGTAGAGAAATACATAAAGAGTAGAAATGCATCCATCCAACTTATTGAAGTCTTTTCTACTACCCTCTTCATATCGGTGTAAACTAGAAATCTAGGCTCATTTTTGTTATTTTCCACACAAATCTGATTTTGTTGGTCAATTCTCAAGATTTGACTTGAGCAGCTCACTGGCATCCCTGTACATGTATGCCCTCTCTTGTTTATACCATACAAGCAACATTTAGAATTCAGAGGTTTATGACTAGGATTAGGGTTAGAGGATGGGATTAGGATCAAGTTAGGGTTAAAGTTAGAGTTCGGGTAAGGGTTAGGGTTGGGTGTGGATTAGGGGGAAATGGGACAGTTTCATGAGTCATGAACAAGACTGATAGTAACATTGACCCCATACTATGAATCTTACACTTACACTAATCGAAACCCCCTATAAACCCTACTCGAGAACCGCTAATCCTAATCCTAATTGCTAATTAATCTAATTTGCATGTAAATGAGATGGGTGTAGACTAATAAAGGTACATTGAGAAACCTCCCCCCCCCCCCCCCCCCCCCCCGCCGTTATACTGCATAATGAGAATATAGACTGAGTGTGAATTGGGATTTTTGTTCACTCTCACTTTGTCATTCTGTCCTGCGCTCTTTTACATTCTATTCTAAGCAAGGGAAACCTTACACTCCTCCTCCTCCCCCCATGTACTGAATAATTGACAATGTTGACAGTGAATTGGGTGATTGTTTTTGTCACTCCCAGTCTCTCCTCCTCTCTCCCTCTTTCCTCCTCACTCCCCATCTTTCTTCCCCTCTCTCTCCCTCTTTCCTCCACTCTTTCTCCTTCTCTCCTCTGCTCTTTCAAACTCTCGACACATGTGTTTTCCTTCGGATCACATCACGGTCACTCCCATAGGGTTCAATAATTGATATGCCGGTGAGACAATGTGTTAAATGCATGTATAATAATGAGAAGACGTGACTGTGATGTACTCTATACGCGGAAATGCAGAAGGGCTGTAATGTTTGAAGGGGAGAAGATCCAGCTCCGATTATATCCGGCTGTTTCTTCTTGGCTATGTTGCTGACAGAGCTGTTATGGTCTCTGTCGCGGAAACACCATCCAAGATTTGTACTCGTAGCTCAAACTAAAGAAACTGTAGAGGTGGTAATATATTGTGGAACAGCTCTTAATTTCAGCTAATTTTAATACCTTGTTTTCCTTCAAGTCAATTGGCAGATTTGTAACAGAAACGTCATCCAAGATTTGTACGTGTTGCGTAGAGTGATTGTGGAATAGCTCTTTTCAGCTGAGCTACAATTTCCATCACGGAATCACCAACCAAGATTTGTACGCGTAGCTCAAACCAAAGGAACTGTGATACTTGTACGTGTGTTGCATAGAGTAATACATTTATTGTGGAATAGCTCTTTCCAGCTGATATTGATTGATACTTTGTCTTACTACGAGTCAATTGGCAGAGTTGTTGCAATTTCTGAAGCGGATCAAAGATCAAAGATTTGTATGCACAGCCCAAACTAAAGAAACTGATATGCGTAAATGTGGTGCATAAAGTGTTATAATACATATATTGTGGAATAGCTCTTTTCAGCTGGTATTGATTACGACGAGTCAGTTGGCAGAGTTGCTACAATTTCCGTCGCGGAAACACGAACCAAGATTTGTTCGCCTCCCTCAAGGCTCAAACCAAGGAAACGTTGATATGTATGTGTCGTGTAGGATGTTGCAGCTTGTGGGGTTATCCCTTTTCAGCTGATTTGGATATCTTGTTTTTCTATACTGTATGTCAAAAACTTTTCATTTTGCTCCTTGAAACAGAATTTGATGAACTTGGAAGTGTGTAGCCATACACCAGAGGGATTGTGATACATATTGCATTGTATATATTGCGTATGTGATACTGATGGGCTTTGGCATAGACATTTTCAGTTGATATTCATACCTCGTTTTTTGACACATCAAAAACTGTTCATTTCGTTCAATTTGATGGCATTTTAATAAGGAAGTGAAACTTCTTATCCTATAACACACCATTTGATGGTCTTCAAACTGTGATGTACATGTAATGTGTCTGCCAAATGACAATTTATTATATTAAAATTTAAATCCTTTTCCCTGCAAGTTAGTTCTTCATTTTCTCCTCATTAAACATTGTTTGATGAACTTGATCCTTCAGCGATTGTTTCTCGCCTTTGATAAGTGCTGCGGTTTGAGTGAAAGATAAATATTGGCTTTTACGAATTAGCACAGATTGATGTTGTCTTATTCTTTAATAAGCCTTCTCTCAACCCCGCAGATCTTGTGCTTTTGATGAAATAATGGATACACACACATTGGAAATTTGAAGCTGACTTTTTTTTTTAGAACTGGTGTAATTTTTTTACAAATACAGTTTATTGGTGTCTCCTTTTCAAGATGTTTTGGAAATTTGAAGCTGACCTTTTTTTTTAGAACTGATGTAATTTCTACAATTACAGTTTATTGGTGTTGTCTCCTTTTAAAGATGTTTCTGTGCTCTGTATTCTTTTGTATTCTTTTGTGTTTGAATGAACAACAGAAATATGGGATACACATCTGTAATTTGGAAGGCGGCATTTTAACAGCTGAAAGTGATTATGTTGGTGTTGTTGTTTCTTTTCTGTCTTTCTAGTCTGGATGTTGGTGCATTTGAAAAAATAATTATAAGAGTACAAGACAACTTGTCAACAATTTATAGATTAATTAACCCGTTCCCTACAAGTTTATGAAATCCCCATAGACTTTGTACACAACCCACTCGGTTCCCGTGGTCAAGGTGTTAAACTTGACTTTAGTGTTGAACCAACCAAGTTTCTTGGTATGGATTGCATCTTGGTCTATGTAGCTGTACTTATAGACATGGGCGGACATCAATTTTGAAAAGATTTCTTTTAATTAGGGGGATGACCTTTGTTCTCATTCCCCCTTCCCATGTTTCTTTGTCTGGACCTTTGTCATTTATAGTGGTATAATGACAATAATACAGTATTAATAATGTGTTTATCACGTATGTCTATGGCAGGGCTCGACACTAGCACTTGCCCTGTTACCAGGGGCAAGTAAAATTGATGTCGGGCAAGTAAAATTTCATAGATGGTCTAGTTTGGTTGCCCGACTGGGCAACTAAATTGTTGCTCAACTAGGAGAGAATAATGTAATTCTTTATGAGTGAATCTCATCTAGAAGTAAGCGGGCGGGTAAGTTTTCTGTTCAGGCAAGTAAAAGTTTTAAAATTATGATTCTGCTTGCCCGAACGGGCAAGGAGAAACCAATGTTAGTGTGGAGGCGTGTCTATGGGCTATAAGAAAGGGAAAGAACTAGTAAAAGGAAAGTTCAGCCTAAAAAATAATGATACTCTGTATTGTGATAGCCTACAGTTAGATAACCTATTTGTACTAAAAAAAAATAGAGGAATATTTGTAAAGCTATTGATAACATTGACAAACAGTTTTAATAATTGTTATGAATTTACATCATTTACCTCCGGACATCTTCATGTAGGGAATTAGAAACACATTAAGAAAATGAGTGTCCCCCCAGCTGGAGGTTTTTGTAACAACTCTTCACCATGAAACACACGTTAAGGGGAAATAGACATAAGGCAAGTGATGCCCCATTCACATGCCCCATTCACATGCCCCATTCACACGTGCATGAAATAACATGGTACGAAACGATGAAGATGCGGATGTCCCAGCCTATAGATTAACAAAGTGTTGTGGTGTCACCGCTATTCGTTGCTATGGATAAATGGTTCTTAACCATGTCGGGCAAGGGTAAATGCATGGTTCTAAACCATGTCAGGCAAGCTGAAAATTGTGACATAGTAGAAGCTAAATAAGGCGTTCGCTCAGCTCCGACCTACCATCAAAAGGTCGAGTTGTTATTTATAGAACCGTTGCTGTGCTTGAACTTGAAAGAATGTAACGTGATCACTTTAGTTGATACTCTATCATGGGAGATCAGATAGCGAGAATTTATGTGTTTATTATGTTAGCGCCGAACTTGAAGGGTAGATGATTTAGTGTGCGTTGGAATGCGTCATCATAGAAGCCTCCAGTTTTCTAGGTATCTGTTTATTAGGGACAAGACTTTCTTTACTGGACATATGCCACAACCCACTCGCAATTATCTAAATTGTAAAATATGTTTGAAGCGTTTAATCTCCTGAGGATTAAGATACATGTATGTAGGTTGTTGATACTCAGAGCCCTGTTAACCTGTTCCCTACTAGATTGTGCAATACACCTAGAGTTAACCCCTCGACTACGGGAGCCATGTGGGTTGTGTGCAAAGTCTAGGGAGATTTCAGAATCTCAGAGGGAAAGGGTTAATACAGGACCCACCAGGTCCCCTTGGCCTTAGCCTAGGCAATGGGTTAACCTACTGCATAGTACACTGGGGTTCCTGTACAAGATGACATTTTGCTTACCTCATTTCATCTATAGATCTAGTAAACAAAACTCTTGTCATTTAAAATCTCTATTACTTTGAAGATGAAAATGTTGTCCCCGGATATCCCATAAGTCCACATATCCACTCTCAATTATCTAAGTGGATCACCCAATCAAATTATCGGAATGTAGACGTGCTTGTTGCATGTTTTTGCGCTTGAAAATGTGGACTAACATATATATCTAGGTCACTACTAATGTAAAGCACTTATAATTATCAACCATATTAGGCGCTATATGTATATCGCAAACATCATTAGTATTATTACGGTTACCAATAATGGCACCTCTCCATTATAATCCAAACCCACCCAACCACCCAATGGGGGAAAATGGGGAATTTATTTCAGGCAAGGCTTACTGTATATATATTTACACCCAGGTAGGTACTCTAGAAAATTATAATTTTGCCTGTCATATAATGTACTAAACCCGTTCTAGACTTTTTAATTTTTGAGTAACATGCATTCTACATATAGACTACAGCCCAAGTATTATGGGGACCAATCCTGAACAAGTTATATGTATATTATAGTTTAATATTAACTAAATTAACAATTTCAATAAATGCAATTCAAGTAAACAAATTTTATTGGTCATACACGCATGCACACTGTATGTGACTAGGAAACGTAATGATATGGTTAGAGAAAAATTGCTTCTATGAGTCTAGTTGCTGAATCACATTACAGCATTATATAGCGGTTACCACTTACCAGATTTAAAAAACATACACACATTACATGATCAAAGAATAACGCATATTAAGTAGAGTTGTGGAATCAAATTACAGTACGTATACAGCAGATCTAAATTACAGTACGTATACAGCGGATCCAAATTACTGGATTTAAAAACACACACACCCATAAAATATTAAAAAGTCGATTGAGTTTTTGTTTTAATCAAATTATTCTGTTTTGTTTCAACACATGTGTGCGGAAAAGAGAATGCTTCTAATCAAATTATAATATCTTGTTTCCCCGTGGTTTATATTCATAACCTTCATCCATAAACATGACAGTGGTTTGAATTTTACATTGACAGCTTGTGGTCCAAGCAAATGTATCTGAAGATTTATAAAGAGGCTTGATTTTCTTTTGAAAATGCAACTGAATTAGGTTGAATTATTAGTTTAAATTATTACTTAAAGAAAACAAAGCTACCTCATGCTTGCCCTTTAAAAATATCCCCAAGTTAATATATGGCTTGATAAATTTCCTCTTTCTAATTGTTCCATTTTGTATGTCCCCACCTTTTCACTTTACATCAAATAATAGATGCTTTCTCAGTAACATCAATAATGCAGATGGTAACATTATACCGCACCTACAGTTGGATTTGTATTCATGCGAAAGCGGTTTGCCGTTTTGTCGATAATCATTAGGCCGGACATAATCAAGTTACGTTTGCGAGGATAAATCCTGAATTGGTGCAAAACCAGAACTGGTTACCGTGAGTTGGACAGAATCAATAAACGTTTCATGTTTCAACTAGAAATTGTTCGTATAATTTCAACGCTTATTTTGATAATAAGAAGGAGAATTTATGTCAGCGTTGACAAGTGTCAAAAACATATTTAAGCTGATTCACCTTCACAAAACCTTTTCTAGGAGGAGATATCTGAGAAATAAAAAGAAAATATTTAGCTCTTTAAGATTATAATTCATGGTTTTGTCTTTATTTTTACAGCGTACCTGGTATAATGAGGGGTTCTTTTGTGCGGGTGCTGGGGTAGGGGTGGGGCTAGCATTTTTGATTGTTTAGCTCTTCAGATTGTTATGCAATGATATTGTATTGAAACTACATTTGACCTTACCTACGGCGGCGGCCATTATGGATTTTAACCAACATGGCAGTCACAGCGGGGTACCCTTCTTGTCGTCCGGCAGAAATCGTTATACAATTAGTATGGTATGGGCTACCTTTGGGCCAAATTTGGTGCTTTTAGGAGAAACTGCACCAAGCAGTCCCTATATTTCTCTAACAGCCCTGACTATTTGGGGGATGGGGGGGGGGGGGGGTGGGATGTATGTGGCAATAGGGACAAGGGGAGCAAGCGCTTGTCTGATGTTGCGGTGATGTTCTTAAGCAGCCATCCCACGAGACGGATTAGAAAATTAAACGAAGCTGCTCGTAATTGGAATTGTGATGGATTCGTTGACAGATCAATTTTGAGCAAGCGCATCACCACAGGGTGCCATCAATGCCGACTCCGTGACCTCAACACATATCCGTAATGTCACCATGTATTCCCGTTACTTAATGTCATTCGTTATGAGCAGTATGTGTTGGTGTCGTCGTTTCATCTTCAAGATCTCTATGGGGTGTGAAAATGAGATGACCTTACTTGGCGTAGCAAAGGTCAAAACGACTGTACTTGGAAAGGGGGCAGGAGGGGGAAAGGATTTTTCTATTAAGGGGTACATGGCTTTATTTTATATCTTTCATCTTTCAAATTTAGACAGGAACAAGAATTGTAATGGCTAGAGTGGGGTAGAAAAGGTCGAATGTATGATTCTGGGTAAGAGGGAGAAGGTAGGAGAGATGAGGATGGGTAACTTTTTCAACAAAAAAAACATTTTGGAATTGATTTCTTTGTTTGTTATATTGAAGGGAAAGGGGGTGTGAATATCCAGAGGGGCAGTGAGGGGTAGGGATACCCATTAGGGGGCAAAGTCCCCTCTTACCTCTGGCCCCTCCCCCTTCTCTCTCTATTCAGCTCCTGGTTTCACTCTTCAGTCTTGCATAAAGGGCAAGAATATTTAACGATCGATAAAGGGCAGTGAAGGATAAGAAGGCCCATTTAGAGGCCAACAACACTTCCTCATCCCTCCCTCCCTCTCCCCCCTACTGTCCCCTACTCTCCTTCTACCCCCTACTGTCCCCTCCCTCCCCCTAACTGTCCCCTCCCGCTCCCCTGTGTTTGAGCTATGATGTTGCTCAATGGCAGTCATGAGTGATGCGTAGTACATTTGCATACCTAGTTTGGGTGGGGAGGGGGGGGGCAAAAAGACTCCCTGTAGCCCCCTCCTCCTTCACTTCATGATTTTGCTTTGCTAATGCTAGTCATGCATGGTTGAGGTAAGTGCAATTCATGTACTTACCCTTTAGGGCGCAGAAAGACTCCAAAACCCAACCCACTCCTCCCTTTAATAGGTCATAGAGGTCCCATGATACCCATAGGAGGCAAATTCCACCACCCCCCCCCCCCCCCCCCCCCCCCCCCCCTTCCCTCTCCTCTCCCTAGCTACGTCATGCATCGCCTAGATGATTTTGCTCTGCTAATGCTTGTCATCCATGATTGATGTACATGTAAAGTAGAGTTCTGTGCATAGGCATTGTGAGGCAAAGACTCCTAGGCCCCCCACCCCCCCCCCCCTCCCACTCCCCCCCCCACTCCCCCTCCTTCCCTCTCCGCTCTCTAGCTACGTCATGACCTAGATGATTTTGCTCTGCTAATGCTTGTCATCCATGATTGATGTACATGTAAAGTAGAGTTCATGTGCATAGGCATTTGTGAGGCAAAGACTACTAGCCCCCCACCCCCCCCACCCCCCCCCCCCTCCCTCCCTCTCCTCCTTAGCTACGTCATGGCCTAGATGATTTTGCTCTGCTAATGCTTGTTTGATGATTGATGTACATGTAAAGTAGAGTTCATGTGGTACTTATTGTGAGGCAAAGACTCCTAGCCCCCCCCCCCCCCTTCCCCCTAGAGCTCCATTCTTTAGCCGTACTCCGCTAGATCAGAGATGGCCCACGATTGGCTCCGCTTGTCATGCATGCGTGGTTGATGTACGTGTAGTTCATGCACAGTATATCATCAATGCCATTTGCAAAACGCATCCTCATCCTATCCTTGCCACAGGAATTCTTGTTTGAACGAAACTGTGCAGGATCTTTGCCGCGGGCGGCAGGAAGAGAAAGTATTATTTTAATATGAAACTGCCTGATGAAAGCCTTTAGCTGAATTCTAAATTTGTGCCGTACTGTATGCTGTACAGACAACCTCTGGAATAAGATTGCATTGAGTTTGAGAGTAGTTTGAATACTAAACTTGTGCTTTATGTGGAATCTACTTCAAGAGTGAGATTGCTTCAGAAGACTTTGCAATAAAAATGTGTGCTTCATACGGAGTCGACTTCTGGAATCAGATTGCGTTGAAAGTTTTTGTATACAATTTACAAAATGTGTGCTTTATGTGAAATCGACTCCTGGAATGAGAATGTCTTTAATTTGGGGGGGCAGTCTAAAATGTGCGCTTTAATTGGAGCCAACATCGTGGAAAACAGTTCTCGTCTCCTCCTTGTAGTTTCCCCTCGTTGAGCTTGATTGCGTTGATCGCTCTGTTGTGAAATGTTAAGTACATTAGCGTGAAAGGTGCTGCATTCTGAGTCTGTGCTTCACTCGTGTACACCGAGGGGATCAAACCTGCAGTAAGGGCCCCTGTATTAACTTTGTGGGATTGCACAATCAAGTAGGGCACGTACAGGTTATTAAGATTAAAGGGACTTAGTAACATTGTCCAAATCCTCAAAATAAAATTTTAATTCTAGCGGTTCCCTCATACCTTGTTGTATTCGTATTAACAATAAAATAATGGGACAGGTTTCGGTTTTTCAAATTTCCCTTTCGTTACAAAGATATGTACGATCAAAGTATTCAGATAAGAAAAACTCCGGGCGAGTTTTTCATCCCTGTACAAAGTGAATGCAGTGAGTTAGTGAATATCACCCAATATCACTTTGCATTTTCGCTCATTACTTGGCCATGCAATGTCCATTTGACTTGAAATTTTCACACAATACCCTGTGGACATATGAGATAACAGCACTATACATTGCATCAACCATTCATCACTTTTTGCACATGCCAACAAAGTTACTAGATCCCTTTAATATGTCTGGCAGTTATGAGTTATTAGCGTCATTTCCGTGACTCGATCCAACATGAAGTGAGATTCGATAATAAAAAAGCAGATTATACTCTACAAAGACCTTTCCAGGGCAGGGAGTTAAGCATTGTGCATTGCCAGTGGTGTAGCGTGGTTGGCCTGATTAGAGGGGAAGGGGGGGGGGGGCATGCCAATTATTGGTGACACACCAATATGTATAAATTCTTCATTTTTGTCACAGATTTTTCCACTTAAAATGTTGTTGTTGTTTTTTTTGTTTTTTTGACAAATTGTTTTTGGGGGACACACCATGTGTATTTCTTTATTTTAATTCACTGATTACCCCCTAAATGTGTTGGCATTGAAAGTAAAAGTAGAATACACAGGCAATAAAAACTAACTGTTTACAATCGCAACCCATCCACTGTTAACCCCTTCCTTGCCTATGGGAAATAGTTGGATATGTACAAAGTCTATTGGGATTTCAGAGTCTGGAAGGGAATGTGTTGAAATCAATCTTGTGTGTGAAACTGGCTTTATAAACTAAGATGCTGTACATACACAGCATGAGCATTACTTGATTACATAACTTCAGGAAATAAAAGTCAATACACAATTTTTGTATAGTATTTTCATAGCATTTCAAACTGCTAGATTTTTTCCCGGTATTAATTACACAACGCCACTGGGAATGATATAGAAGGGTCTGCTATTGAAGTTGTGTACAAAAGCTATTGTGGGCTATTCACTCACATCTTCATATTAATTTTTTAGTATTTCTATCGTTTTACGAACTGCAGGTGTTTTCCCCCCACTATTGCAATCGCAACTGGGAATTTGAAGCTGCCATTTGAATTTGTTTACTAAAACTATTCTATGCGTTTTACTCTGTCAAATCTTCATCCTCATCTTCATTGTATAATAGTTCAATTCTCCAGTGCTCCGATACTTGTGAGAATTGTGTGGCTGTATTACACAACTGGAGAAAACTACTTTTTTTCCACCTGATTTTCAATCTGCAGTATTTCCACCCAGTATTTTGTATTCCTTTTTGTGCGTCGCATCCAGGGGATAACCTTTTCCATTCAATTATTAAGCATATGTTGGTTTCATAACTGCGACAGAGCTTATTAATATTGCATAATCAATTTTCATATTTTCATATGAACCTGTAGCTCATTTGCATCCCCCACAACCACTACCACCAAATATAAATCCATATTCGCGATTGTTTTTGTTTTTATGGTTTGCGCGCAATCTAAGGCCTCTTATGCACTTGTTGTCGTACATGTACACCCACTTATGCCCCATTATTTTTGTTTTTATGGGGCTGCACACATTCGGAGGCCATTATGCACTTTTGATCTGCCCACTTGTACCTCGCTAGTACATTGCGCACCGCCTGGACAGTTGCCATGGTAACCCATATAGCCTCCAGGAGATGACCTTGGCTCACCAGATCTATATGCTCTGACTCTTGGGGATGAGACGAATATAGAAGAGCAGGATAATCTCTGTATTTTCGTCGGGGGCGGATGTCCGTTTGATTTTTCTCTTCATTTCAGTGCTATCTATCGTATAAAGAGGCATACGTTTTATTTAGAAGGACTGTATCTATAAATAAATAAAGGAATGTTGTGTGCAGAAGCAGCAAGCAAATTTGACTGTTATTCAATGAAGCAGAGTTAGTGTCGATCAGTTCTTAATTTCTGCGCTTGGGAAGAGTGGAATATAGAAAGGAGGATAATCTCAGAAGTTGCATCCGGAGAGGATGTAGTTTTATACTTCTCTCCAGTTCATTGTAATCTATCGTGAAAAAAAATTTGTGTGAGGTAGCGGCAAGGAAATATGACTGATATTAATTCGAGCAAAAATGGTGTCGATCTGTTCTTTATTTTCTTCTCTTGGGGAAAATAGAAAAGATGGGTCATCTCTCTGAGTTGTGTTCACCGCAGCCGATGTAGTTTTATACTTCTCTACATTTCATTGCTATCTGTCAAAAAAAGGCATTTGTGAAAAAAAAGGTACTGTCGTGTGCAGAAGCAGCGGGAATATTGACTGTTATTCTATAAAGCAGAGTTAGCGTCGGATCTGTTCTTAATTTCTGCGCTTGGGAAGAGAGGAATATTATAGAAAGGAGGATTAACCTGAATTTTCTTAGGGTGAGGATGCGGTTTTATACTTCTCTATCTAGTTCAGTGCTTTCAATCGAGACGAGGGAGAGCGAGAGACATTATTTTGAATGGAAAGGACTGTTGTGTGCGGTAGCTTACAGGAAAGTTGATATATGGAGTAAAAATTTGTGCAAATGTGTTTTTCAAATCCTCCCTCAGGGAAGAGATGAATACAAGAAAATGTGGATAATCTTGGAATATTCATGACTAGTAATGTATTTATTTATTTTATTTATCCATTGATTTATTCTCCACTCATGGGATGGATTGCCCTTGTCGGCCGCAAGCTGTTATTATTCCAAGGGGTGTGAGGTATAGCAGCCAGGAAAGTCGATATTCATTGGATTTTTAAATTAGTGTCAATCTGTTCTTCATTTCTTCTCTTTAGAAGAGGCAAACATAGAAAAGGAGGATTATCTCAGAATATTTTGCCGGTGCTGATGTAGTTTCGTTCTTCTCGTTAGTTCAGTGCAATCTTTTGGTTGAGGCATTTGTATGAAAGATGGCGTACTGCTGTACGCAGTAGCGGCAAGACAAAGTTGATATTCTCTGGAGCGAAACTAATTAGTACCAATCTGATTTTAATTATCTTCTCGCAATCTTCACCGCGTGGCGGAATTGGTTTATAGTTTTCTCTGTCGGTTTCACAGTGGCATTTATATGAATAGACCGTTTTGTTTTGAGCAGCGTGGGAAATTGGGAGTTATTGGGAGTGGAATTAAAACTAATTCACTCTAATAAACATGTCTATGGAAGATTATCAGCGATAATACCCTTCTGCCTTCTGGATCGAGTATTGAAAAGCTGTTTTCCCATTTTCAAGTTTGTTTTATAGTTGAGATTAGCGATTGTTCATGTAGCAAGGAATATAGTGAAGTGAAATGCATCAATTTACTGTATTAGAAGCTATCAAAAAAGGTGTCTCCTTTCTTAATAGCAGTCGCCTTGTATTAAATTGAACTGTTTACACACAACATTGTGATTTTTCTGATTTAAGGATTTAAACAGGAATATTCTTTGTGCCGTCTGCTGTTGCGCAGGCAGGAGAAAGTGAAATTCATGTTTTGTTGTTGTATAAAATCTTTTAGAGATCCACTTAAGGGATTAAATTTGTTTTGACAGGAGAGAGATTGATTTTGAAGCTCTAGATGTGTCTCATTTGCAATTGGGATCAGACCATGGAAATCGATCTATTTTGGTGCAAATTATAAAAATTTGATAGCGATTTTCCCCAGAGTCGAGCTAGGACACTTCTTCTTCATGCAGGGCAATGGGATTTATTCCTCTAATGCTTCATGCTGTATTCTTCTACTTACCATCTGGTGTGTGTGTGTGTTATCGAAGCTGATATTTTTTTTTTGTAAATCGGTCAGGGACAAAAATACGGCACACATTTTCTCACACAAGTTTTTCTGACATGGAAAGTTCATCTACTGATCAACTGATGAAGTATTGGACCACTTAATTTGGTTGGGGGTGTCAAAGATCTGTATAAACATACTGTGTGTAGGTGGAGAATTGTGGAGGTAGATGTGAGAACGTATCAGCCTTAATTAATAAATATCTTCTGCAATAAACAGTTCAGGATTTATGGTTTTAAATTGAAATGAGCTTTGCGACACATTTCTCAATGTGCCTATAGTATTAAGCCAGAAGAAGTTCACGTTCTATTAAACTGGTGGATTTATCTTTTAATTATCCGGTTATTTTCTTTCGTAAAGTGAAGTGATGACGTAACTTTTTTGGGTGTGTGCAGGCAGCATTTATTGAAGTTGGCCTGAATCGGGATACAACCTTTTCTTCCAGGGTTACATCGGGATCTGAAGATTTACTGCGGCGGATGAGATTGATTCATTGTCTGTTGAAGAGAATTGGATTGAAGACACAATCCGTGTGCTTGTACAGGAGGAATCTTAATAGATGCATACCAATTAACTGGAAGGATTTATCTTTCGATGAACCTTTTATCTCCGAATACTTCAGCGTAACAAGGGGACAAATTTAAATTGGAATCACTGCAGAAATAATCCAAGAGTATTTTATAAAGTGAATTCAGACTAATCTTGTCATTTAGATTTGAAATTACTTGAGCTACACAATTCTTTTGGCATAAACTTGATGTGGTGATGTACAATTCGGTGGAGATTTGTTGAAGTAGATTGGATCAGTAAAAAAACAAAGCCGGTTTCATGATATTCGGTGACTTGCAACAAAGATGGGTGACATTTCTTGAAGTTGAATCGGACAAACACGGTGTTTCTTTTGCCATCCAATATGGCGGCTCTGAAGAGCCCCACATACAACTATCGTTTTCTCAAGATTCGCAAGCTTTCAGAACCCGTCTTTAGGTGAGTATGTAAACTTGATTTTAGGGATTTTACCCGGGTTTTATCTCTTGGCCAGTTCAGGGTGGGGGGGGGGGGGGGGGGGGTGGGGTGCGTTTAACCGAAGTCAAACAATCAAACTCAACTTTTCATTTGAATGCAAATCTATTGCCTAAAAGTTGTGTTTGATCCACGAGCAGATGAGCTATGTTTGATACCTCTTTTTAATATATACAATGGACAGTTGCCTTCAATTGCAAAGTTGTAATTAAACGCAGCTCAACGTTTTTGCAAGACCCTCGATCACATGCTGATCTCCGTCGCATCACCGGTAATAATCCCACCACCCATAGATAGGGCCGCCAACGAGGGAGATCTGCACAACGAGAGAGAAATGCACAACAGCAGTGATCGCTGCCTCGGTGCAGATCTCTCTCGTTGGCGGCGCTATCTCTTATGGGTGGTGGGATTTTTTACTGGTGATGTGACGGAGTTCAGCATGCGATCAAGGGTCTCGATCCTAGACTAGAAGAGGAAGAGTAATGCGTGAAACTCTCTGCTTCCTTGACTAGTCTCTAATAAAAATAACTTGGAATGGATAAATAAAAACGGAATTTTGCAAAGCTCTTGGTAGTTCTTTTACCCTACCCTAGGTAAATTATAAATGCACCTGTATGACATACACTATATCTGATACATTAGTAATTCACTGTTTAATATATGGGACTTCAAAAGTAATTACAAATCTTGTAGCTGAAACTAGCCTCGCAAATGAATACCACTTAGATGCCGATGCCAAAAATGAAGCAGTCCTCAATTACTAGTAGTTGAATGTGGAAGGTATATATTGGCTTTCCTGTCGTCACTATGCATACATGATGCACTTAAATCAGAAATGTCAAATACATTTGGCATTTTGAGCGTGATGGATTGAATGTTTTTTAGTGGATAATTGCTACCCGTCTTTTTGACATGCATGGTCAAACAGGAACTTTACCTGTATATACAAAATTAATATCATAGAATCATGAAAACAATACTGTAATAACAAAATACAAGAATATTTATAACTACATTAGATCTTCAGATGGTTTATATTAATATGTACATTGACATGTATATAGGCCTATATTTATATATATCGTGGTATATACATGTACTAGTAAATATATATACTCTATATTTATTTTTAATATTGTTTTTGCAGCTGTTATCTTGCTAGGTCTAGGTCGTATTAAATTATTTATAACATTAATTTCTCCTGGCACAGTGTTCATAACCATTAAAACGAAGGCCGAAAGAGGCTATCATTTTATATTTGTTCTCAATTTATTAAATTTAAATATATATGTAAATTGACTGACATATTTATAGGCCTATATTTATATTTATGGTGGTATACATGCAGTGTGTTCACACACAAACATTTTCATCACTTAATCTTGACTAAAGAATCATGACTAACGATACGACATATCGTTAGTCATGATTAAACCAAACTACATCTATGTTCACACACACAGAGCCAATATCGCACAACAGCTGGCTTCCAGGTGCACCGGACAGGTCAGGTCTCCCTAGGAGCCTGTGCGCGCGAACGTTCACGTTAAGCCACGCCCAGTTAGTTACGAGTCGTATAGCTAATCATGATTAAGCGACCGACCGTCGTCGGAATAGAGCGTGATTCTATAGTCAGCTCTCGTACGAAACGACGATAAAACCCATGTTTCGTTAGTCATGACCAACGATACGCAGTTTCGTTAGTCAGCGTTCAGACACACGAATTTCATCGTATAGCTAATCAGCAGCTGATTCTATAGTCAGCTGCTGATTCTTTAGTCATGATTAAGGGATGAAATTTTTGTGTATGAACACGGGGATGTATATACTTTATGATCTGTATTATTTACATTGTTTTGGCAGCTGTTATCACTGGGTCAAGTTCGTATCGATTTATCAGATATTATTTTTGCTGGCATAGTGGTCATAACTATATAAAACGAAGGCTGAAAGAGGCTATTTGTTTTGCAATTATTATAGTACAAATTAGTTTAAATGTGACCCTAGTTAGAATTCTGTTTCCTGTATTGGATATCTCATAGCGTAAAAGTAAAACATTCTGTACTGGTCCAAAAATACCCGGCCTGAGGTCTATGGAGAAGCAAAAATCAAAGGGTTCACTTTCAATTGATATTATATCATTTTTAAGTATATGAATTTCAAGTTAGACAACATTTTGTTTGAAAACTGCAATGGATTTCTATATTTAGTAGTGATTTAGTGAGAATAATGTAGTTTGTAAAGATTTATTCTTATATATGATATAAACATGCACCCGTGCTCCTCAGACCATAGCCTGGGAATTATTGGGACCGGGTGTTGTTTTACAAAGATCCCAATTCGAACTTTGTTGACTTTGTTGACACGTGCACAAAGTGATGAATGGTTACTAAGTCCGTTTAACACTAAGTTGGACTTAACAATTATGGAAAGCCATTTGTAGCTTCAGAATTAAAAATATTCAAGAGCCCAAATGCAAATATTTGAAACTTTCCACGAAGTTACACATCAGTAACTTAAAGTCTCTTTGATAAAAGAAAATGTTCATGATTTTTAACAAAACTGTAGGCATGTTTAAAATAATCTTGTTTAACAATTTTACAAAGAAACTAACTGGATATATCAATATATAGATACATACATGTAAATCAAAGAAGTATAACCTGATATTACTTTACAAAAATGATTTGAACCATAACCTTTTTGGAATTTTGATAATGTACAAAAGTTGTATAGTGATTAAATGCAAACGGGTTCTAAGTGCTGGAAAGGAAGAGACATTTGAATAGAAAGGTGTGCCAAATGAAACCAGTGTTCTGATTTTATTTCATCAAGCAATGAATATCAATTTCTTCTTTTTAAAAAAATGTCAAATCTTACCTGAGGCTTTTGTAAAGCTGGATTTGTCCTCATTCCATTTCCTTCCGATCAAGGTTTATAATTTCCATTTCACGTTTCCTTGGCAACTTATCAGCTTTAAAGGGATCTAGTAAGTTTGTTGACATGTGCGAAAAGTGATGAATTATTGATACAATGTTTATTGTTATCTGATATATGTCCACTGCGTCCACTGGGTATTGTGTGAAAATGTCAAGTTAAATGAACGTTATATGGCCGAGTAATGAGCAAAAATTAAAAGTGATATTCCCTGACTCATTGCACTTACTCTGTACACAACTTAAATTATCCCGTAGACAATTTAACATCTGAACACTTCAATCGTAAATATCTTTTGAACGAAATGGAAATTTGAAAAACCGAAAACCTGTCCCGTGCTTGTATTGTTAATATGAATACAACAAGGTACGAGAGAACCCCTTGATTTCCAAGTAAGTTTTTGAGGATTTTGACAATGTTACTAAGTCCCTTTAAAATATGAGCTACATGATACATTTAGAAGAAAAGCTCTTCCATGCAAATAAAGTAATCAGTGTAGAATCTGAATTTGACACAGCCATTCCGTTCGGATTACAGCTTACATCTACATCTTACCCAGCTTTATAAAACCTTAGTTGGGGACGAGGGAAAACTGTGTCTTGCTCACTAAATCATATCATTTGAAATACACCCTTAGCATGGAACTATTAAAGCTTGCGGGGTTTGATGAATATAGGCCCTGTTCCCTATGTAATCAGTCTGACCACGCTACATGTACACCACTACCCCTATATGTAGTATACATGTACCTCCTTGATCTGAAAAGGGCAAAAGGCAAGTCCCTGTACAGGAGACATTGTGGAATGTTAATTTGACACATGAGGAATAAAAAAAAGGGGGGAAGGTATCCTTATAGATCTGGGCTCGACACTAGTACTTGCCCGCTTGCCTGGGGCAAGTAAAAATTGGTGTTGGGCAAGTAAAATTTAATAAATTGTCTAGTTTGCTTGCCTGATCGGGCAACTAGATAATTGTTCAACTACAAGAGAACAATGTCATTTCACATGTGTTAATCTCATCTAGAAGCATCAGTGAGCATGTTGTAGAATATGCACATGTACGTAGAAATCTGTACTAGGTCTCTAAAGGACGTGAAATCTAAGCGTAGCACATGCAAAGACAGGAAGAGAGGGAGGGTGCCCCTAAATATGTGAAGTAGATGATGATGTGGTGAGCGTGCTGAAGTAGAAAGTAAGGTGTGACATTTGAACAAAGCATACTAGAAATAAGAAAAGTGGTGCCCCTAAAGATCTGTAAAGTAGATTCAAACGAGCCTGTTGTAGAATAATGTATATGTACATAGAAATCTGTTCTAGTCTCTGGACGTGAAATCTGAGCGTAGCACATGCAAAGACAGGAAGAGAGGGAGGGTTCCCCTAAAGATGTGAAGTAGATGATGATGTGGTGAGCATGCTGGAGTAGAAAGCAAGTAAGGTGTGACATTTGAAGAAAGCACATTAGAAATAAGAAAAGGGGTTCCCCCTAAAGATCTGTAAAGTAGATTCAAACAGCCTGTTGTAGAATAATGTATATATATATGTACATAGAAATCTGTTCTAGGTCTCTAAAGGGACGTGAAGTCTGAGCGTAGCACATGTGAAGACAGGAATAGAGGGAAGGTGCCCCTAAAGTTCTTAAGTAGATGTCGATGTGGTGAGCCTGCTTAAGTAGAAAGCAAGCAAGGTGTGACATTTGAACAAAGCACATTAGAAATTAGAAAGAGAAGTGCCCCTAAAGATCTGTAAAGTAGATTCAAACGCAGTGAGCCTGTTGTAGAATAATGGACATATAAATCTGTTCTAGGTCTCCAGAAAACGTGAAATCTGAACATAGCCCATGACAAGACAGGTAAGCGGGAGGGTGCCCCAAAAGAGCTGGGGGTGTTTCACAAAGATGAAGTTGAACTTATCTCTAAGTTGGACTTAACAATTATGGTAAGCCATTTGTAGCCTTGGAATAAAATGTATGTAGACTTTTCATAATAGAAACATTTTATGCCTTTTAAAAGAACTTTTACAAAAGGTTTTCAAAGAAACTAACAGCTTTCCATAATTTTTAAGTCCAACTTAGAGTTAAGTTCGACTTAGGATCTTTGTGAAACGCCCCCCAGGAGTAGATGTTGACATAGTGAGCCTGCTTTTAGAGCGTGCAAAACAAGTATTATAAGGTGTGAAATTTGAACAGAGTATATTAGAAAAAAGAAAAGGGGTGTCTCTAAAGATCTGCTGCAAGTCTCTGAATAATGAGAAACCTGAACATAGCACATGAGAAGACAAGTAAAGAGGTGGAGGGGTACCCCTAAGGATCTAAAGTAGAAGTCGACATGGTGAGCCTGCTGTCAAGCATACAAATGAACGAAAGTTGGACCAAGTTCAGCTCTTAAAGGTGTGAAATCTATAAAGAGCACATGTATTAGAAGGCAAGGAGAGGGAAGGAATTGTCAAAAACCAAGTCCCATGGTTACTTCAAAAGCTGAATGTTAATTTGATGGATGAAAGAAGAAAAAATGGAGGAGTGTGACCCTAAGGATCTAAAGTAGATGCATGCAAATGAACAGAAATTGGAGCAAGTTCAGCTCTTAACCCATCAAGGACGAGAGCTATTTTAAGGCAAAATTGATCATTGTTTTCCTCTACAAATTGGCAACTCCTAAATTTTGTTGACCAATCAATGACATAAAAATAGGTGGAAAATATTAAGTAATGACCATTTAAGACAAATGACTTTGCCGCAAAGTTGCCAATTTGAACGCCAATATCTGGTTTTAAAATATTACAATGTGTTGCCAATTTAAGGATTTTTAGCTCACCTGAGCCAAAGGCTCAAGTGAGCTATTGTGATCGCTTTTTGTCCGTCGTCCGTCGTGCGTCGTCCGTCGTCCGTCGTCCGTAAACTTTTTACATTTTCATCTTCTTCTCCAGAACCAATGATCGGATTCCAACCAAACTTGGCAGGAATCATATTTAGGGGTAGAGGAACCAAAGTTGCTAAAATGGTGGGCGTGGCCCCCAGGGGGGCCCTGGGGGAGGGCACCAAATGTAAAAAATATGTAAATTTTAAACATCTTCTTCTCAACATCCAGAAGTATGACAGACCTGATATTTCATATTTAGATGCCTCTATTGATGAAGAATGAAAGTTGTTCACAAGATTTTTGTGGGTGGTCCCATAAGGGCCCTGTGGGCGTAACAGTTTTTTTGGGGGCCCTACCATAGGAAATATACATTTTCATCTTCTTCTCCAGAATCAATGATTAGATTCCAACCAAACATGGCAGGAATCATCTTTAGGGGTAGAGGAACCAAAGTTGCTAAAATGGTGGGCGTGGCCCCCAGGGGGGCCCTGGAGGAGGGCACCAAGTGTAAAAAATATGTAAATTTTAAACATCTTCTTCTCAAGATCCAGAAGTATGACAGACCTGATATTTCATATGTAGATGCCTCTATTGATGAAGAATGAAAGTTGTTCACAAGATTTTTGTGGGTGGCCCCACAAGGGCCCTGTGGGCGTAACAGTTTTTTTTGGGGCCCTACCATAGGAAATATACATTTTCATCTTCTTCTCCAGAACCAATGATTAGATTCCAACCAAACATGGCAGGAATCATCCTTAGGGGTAGAGGAATCGAAGTTGCTAAAATGGTGGGCGTGGCCCTCAGGGGGGCCCTGGGGGAGGGCACCAAGTGTAAAAAATATGTTAATTTTAAATATCTTCTTCTCAAGATCCAGAAGTATGACAGACCTGATATTTCATATTTAGATGCCTCTATTGATGAAGAATGAAAGTTGTTCACAAGATTTTTGTGGGTGGCCCCATAAGGGTCCTGTGGGCGTAACAGTTTTTTGGGGGGTCCTACCATAGGAAATATACATTTTCATCTTCTTCTCCAGAATCAATGATTAGATTCCAACCAAACATGGCAGGAATCATCTTTAGGGGTAGAGGAACCAAAGTTGCTAAAATGGTGGGCGTGGCCCCCAGGGGGGCCCTGGAGGAGGGCACCAAGTGTAAAAAATATGTAAATTTTAATTAAGCAAATTACTAATGAATATTCATACATTCATGAGCAGCAGTACTCATTATATATGCAATTATCTAATAATTAACAATTTGTTATAAATTTTTCTCATAATTGAAGATCTTTGTAAGTAAGTGTCCCAAAACAAAATTTCTTTTTTTTAGAAAGTAGGGGGTGCGCCTTATACACGAGTGCGCCGTACACACGGAGATTTACGGTAAATGACAATGCAAGTTGTCATATCGCAGAATGGCCCCATAGGGTCCCTATGTGAGTGGGGTTAATATGCTGAAGTGGTCAGTGGCTGGTGAAATGTGTTAAGCTTTGTCTTATATGTGTGTCTGTCTTTTTTTATGATTCACCCAAACATTATGGTAAATCATAATGTTAGGTACAGGGGATCAAAAGTTATTGATTAAATAGTACATCACATTATAGATTTTGGCATGATTTCAACTGATTTCATATCTTCTGAGGGTGCCAGAGAGAACATGCGCCAGATGTGAATTGATTGACCTCAGGTGAGCGTCGTGCCCCCCTGGGGCTCTTGTTCTAAATTATAGTGATTTACGCAATAATTCAAATCATTACAAAATAACTAAAGCAGGTAGAGTAACAAAATAGGGCTCTAAAAATAGAGGAATTTATGCTCTTACTTCCTGTACACTTCACATAACTAGTCTTCTTGTTAAAGTGTAGGACTACCAAACCACAAATATGTGGGCCTTAGTCACTGATGGGTGTGAAATCTATAAAGAGCACATGTACATGTATTAGAAGGCAAGGAGAGGGGAGGAATTACTCCAAAAGACATTGCTGAATGTTAATTTGATGGATGAAAGAAGAGAAAAGATGGAGGGTAACCCTGAAGATCTGAGGTAGATGTTGACATGGTGAAACTGCTTTATGCAAATGAGCAAAATGGTGAGCAAGTTCAGCTCTTAAAGGTGTGAAATCTATAAAGGGCACATTAGAAAGCAAAGAGAGGGGAAGAATGGGCAAAAAGCACGTCCTGCTCAAAAAGACATTGCTGAATCTCAAGTTGATGCATGAAAGAAGAGAAAAGGGATTGTCCCCCCATACATATATGAGATAGCTGACGACATACTGAGCATGCTTTAAGAGCATACAAATGAGCAAAATGTAAAGCAGATTTGAGGGGTGAAATCTGTCAAGAGCACAGTAGAAGACAGCGAGGATAGTTGCCTTTTTAATATGAAATCTCCTTTATCAATGAATTTGTAAGACAAGTTAATGTTTTGTTTTAATATTTGAAATCCACTTGATGTTGATGTTCACTTTCAAAGCAGTTTAATGTCTTTTAAGATATATGTAGATTTCTTCACTATAACTGTGCTGAAGAGTAATAAAAACCCCTCCCAAAAGGTGTGAAATTTGACCACATATGTGTTAAGACCAAAGTGAACAAGAAAAACATGGCATTACAGTACCTCATTGATTTGAGTAGTAAAATGAAATCTGGATATAGCACATTATAGAAGAAAATAATGGCCCAAAATGAGCCCCAAGTAGACATGTTGTCTTTCAAAGCATGAGTGCCTGTTTGGGTATATTGACTTAGTCGAGGGTAGAATTCAACATCTGAAACCTGATTTAGAGTATATGCAGGTGATCAAAAAGCTCCCAAGAAGTGTGAAATGTGAGCGTAGCGCATGAAGAGACAGGGTATGGTCTAATAGAGGCCACATTGGAGGCACAGCATTACATTGCCTTGTTGATCTGGTGGCGTTAAAGCAAGTCTCTAACCCAAGTATGTAATGAAATCTTGGTGTATCACATATGTAGAAGTGAGAACTTAAGCCCCAAGTTAACAGGTTGCCTTTCTAAACATGAGTGCCTGAGGCCATGTGTCTACCATGACTTAGTAAAGTGTAAACTTCAATGCGCTCATATTAAGAAGAAGAGTGAAATTGGACCATAGCACCTGAGAGAACAGGGGTACCCTTACAGAGGCCACAGTGAACCAGCAGACGAGGTCATTGTATTGCCTGTTGATTTTAAAGGGATCTAGTAACTTTGTTGACATGTGCAAAAAGTGATGAATGGTTGATGCAATGTATATTGTTGTTATCTTATATGTCCACAGGGTATTGTGTGAAAATTTCAAATCAAATGGACATTGTATGGCCAAGTAATGAGTGAAAATGCAAAGTGATATTCAGTAACTCACTGCACTCACTTTGTACACGGAAGAAAAACTTGCCCGGAGTTTTTCTTATCTGAATACTTCAATCATACACATCTTTGTAACGAAAGGGAAATTTGAAAAACCGAAACCGGTCCCATGATTTTATTGTTAATACGAATATAACAAGGTATAAGGGAACCGCTAGAATTAAAATTTTATTTTGAGGATTTGGACAATGTTACTAAGTCCCTTTAAGGAGTCTTTTACCAAGTCTTTTACCTAAATATACAATTAAATA
Source organism: Echinarachnius parma (assembly GCA_037951105.1). Classification (NCBI taxonomy): domain Eukaryota; kingdom Metazoa; phylum Echinodermata; class Echinoidea; order Clypeasteroida; family Echinarachniidae; genus Echinarachnius; species Echinarachnius parma. Next base: position 26,852 of record JBAMJV010003323.1, on the reverse strand, counting down.
TGAGCATATCGCATAAAGAAGATGGGAATGCCCAAATTGAGCCCCTGGTGAATGCGTCATCTCTCAGTGCATGAGTGGCTGCTTGGGTCATGACTTTTAGTCGAGGGTAGAATTGAACATCAGTAACCTGTTTAGGAGCATACACATGATAAAAAAGCTCCTACAAAGTGTGAAATTTGTCCATAGCATGTGAGAAGACGGGCGAGGAGGGGGTGCCCTTAACCCATCAGTGCCTAAGGCCCACATATTTGTGGTTTGGTAGTCCTACACTTAAACAAGAAGAAGACTAGTTATGTGAAGTGTACAGGAGGAAAGAGCATAAATTCCTCTATTTTTAGAGCCCTATTTTGTAACTCTACCTGCTTTAGTTATTTTTTAATGATTTGTATTATTGCATAAATCACTATCATTTAAAATGAAAAATCCTTAAATTGGCAACACATTGTGATATTTCAAAACAGATATTGGCGTTCAAATTGGCAACTCTGCGGCAAAGTCACTTCATATTTGTCTTAAATGGTCATTACTAAATATTTTCCACCTATTTTGATGTCATTGATCGCTCAAAAAATTTTAGGAGTTGCCAATTTGTAGAGGAAAACAATGATCAATTTTGACTTAAAATAGCTCTCGTCCTTGATGGGTTAAAGAGGCCATATCACAGTGAAGAAGGATATACATGTATAGCGGAATTTCAGTGCCTTGTTGACTTGAAGGAGTTGCAACAAGTCTTTTGCTAAAGTACTTGCTTAATGAAATCTGTGCATATCACATAAAAAAGAATGGAAAGATGAATGTGAGTCCATTCTTAATACTGCTATAGTGATTCATGATTGCAATCCTCTCTCTCTCTCTCTCTCTGTTTTTATTTTTCTCTATATCTATCTTTCTTTTTCTATCTTTCTTTATTTCTTTGGTGTATCATCTGAAAATTGTATCCCTTGAAGTGTTATATGCTGCATCCGCCAATATGACTAGCATTGTATTGGCTGATGTCAATTTATTGTCCGCCAAACTGACATTCGTGTTTGGTCATGTGACAGGTGCACATTATGTAATACTTGGCTGGCGTCTGCACGTGGATCTTAATAGATGGGACTGTATTAAAACATTTTCAAAGCTTCATGCCCTTTTTTTGACAGTTACACCAGAACATAATGTGATTTCATGCATCATATTTCAAGCTGACATCACATAGATGTATTTGATCTGCGGGATATAAAGTTTGAGTGTACTTTTAATGTACTTCAATGATATATTAACAAAATATTTAATTGTATTTTTGAGGGTTTTGAAATTGAAAATCAAATAGAGCAGAAGTGTTTTAAATGTCATATGACATTCATATCTAAACACACGGCAGGTGCGCATTACATACTGGTTGGCAGCACATATTTGCTTGAAGTACATTCAAACTTTGCATCAATCAATTACATTATGGGCAGCTTGTCAGCTTGAAATAAGAAATCCCAAATGTTTTGGTAGGCCTATAACTGTCAACAGAAAGGGCATGAAGCTCATGAAATGTTTTAATACAGTCCCATCCATGAAGATCCATGTGCAGGTGCCAGCCAAGTCTTACATAATGTGCACCTGTCATATGACCAAACACCAATGTCAGTCTGGCTGACATTAAATTTACTATACAGGGGGGGGGGGGGGGGGGGGGGATGTGAACCATTATGGCAGTAGGAGTATAATGAACACTCCAAGGGAGAGAGTAAGATGTCTTTATAGCAAACCCATGAATATAAACTTTGTCTTCAATCCATGATTTATCTATCTTCTACATTGATGTACATGTAGTCCGAAAAATCATCCATAATTGCCCTAATAATTTGGACAGTAATATTCTCTAGATCCAATAAAAGTGTTTGAACTACACCCTTTTTTAATGCACAATCCATACAATTTTTTTCCCATTGACAATATTCATATTTTTACACAAAATTTGACCTTTTTTAGGATTGAAAGGCTCTTTAATAGAGACTGCCATAGACATGAAAATGAAACATAACCATTTTTAAATTGAATAAGTAATATAGTATTTAAACGGCATTTATTAATTAAGATGTGAATTGAATGGAACATGCAATATTGATGCAGAAAAAAGGGATCTGATTGTGTGCATTAGATCAGATGTGAAATGAATCGAATGCACTACGATAATAATGAAAAACAATATCTCATTATGTGCAAATTGAGCGTCAATAAGTGCCTGATCAGGTTTCTCGATTCCAGCAGGATCTTCACCAGAAAGGGAATTGACCTCCATTTTTATGAGAATTGAGCTGGAAGAAATCAGACAGACAAGCAAAAACTACCCCCAGGCTATTGAAATATTCCTCTTGACTTTTGGAGAGTTTTTAGGAAAGGTTAACATGAAATGAAAGCCGTGGGTGTTTGCTGCGTTGTTTTATGTCTGTTATGTATGTGTTTGCACTTTGTTTCATAAGCGTTTCAAACAAAGACAAAGACACATTAAGTTAAACTGGGTCGGTGGCCAATAGATTTTAAATGTCAGCATGTAAAAAATAAACAGATTGAAGCAAATCCGTGAAGATACTTGGATGTTCAGGATGGTTATGAAATGAAAGCGATGGGTGCTCGTCACGGTTGTGTATATTTGCAAAGATTTGTTTATACAAAGCACAATCTAGACAAGTGGCATGTATACTGGCTCATCTGAAGTGGCATATGGTGGGACTCATCTAATCTATAGGATGGAAAATCCTAGATATACATTATATTAGTTAAAGGACATTCTTGTTATTTCAAACACAGTGTTGAAAAAGAGTGATCGTACTTATAATTACATATATACTTGAGTTTTGATTAACAAGATGATTGCGATGATTATTAAATTATAATAGTAATAACAATAATATCGAAAATAATATCGCTAGTGATATTCGTTTGTCTCGCAATGTATGGTCAACAAGGAATCTAAAAGATCACGACGTTTCGTATGCCGCTGCAATACTTTGTCAAGTGATATAATCTAATGTAAGCAATCGTGTTTTATACTCTCGTGCGGCTCCAAACTGCGTTATCTTGCATGAAACGTTGTGATCTTTTAGATTCCTTGTTGACCATACATTGCGAGACAAACGAATATCACTAGCGATATTATTTTCGATACTATATCCGCAATGAGTAATATATTTACTATTAACAATATTAATGATAACAAAATTAAATAACAGTAATAGTAGCTTCATTGTATATACCACCATATATGTAACTGCATTATCTACATGTATATCAAATCATTAAATGATGTGTGCAATATTTCGTTGTCATATTTGTATGCAGGACAGCAACTATACATATACTGAAGTAGTCTAATGCCCAAAGGGCAATGCTCGCAAAGACAAATATTTAATATCTGAGGCACGTTTATATTATATGCAGCAGCATTCATATTTGAGAATTGTGCGCCCTCGTCTACTTGAGATTCGAGTGGTCTGTTTTTCAATTATTATGCTGAAAACAAATCAATGCATTGCATTAAAAACTTTTATCAACAGCATAGTGAAGAAATTGAATAAAACAAATAAATTGGTGCTTATAATCTAGAAGAAAACAAATCATGCAATTTATGAGGAACGTTTTTTATAGTATGTTTTTTTCCTTTCTTTATACTCTAGTGCTCTGAATTTGTTTTTCTTCCTCAAATTTGAATTAAAAAGACTCAATGCAATTATTCATGAACAAACTTCTTTTTTTGCAGCAATTTAGAGAAGATAATTGGAATATTTAAGGGTTGATTGCTTTCCACAGAGTCATTTTTTTTAGAAAGGTCATCAATGATAAGACTTAGATCAGTGGATTATTGTTTGGTTCAATGATCTACAGTAATCTCCTTGTATTTCTGTATCTTTATCTTTGCTGCTATGATGTTCATTTCCCATCCAGCCTCAAGGTGGCCGGTCAAGTTTGGGGACTGGTCTGAGATCAACATCATGTTCATCGTCAATGTCTTCGTCGTCACCATCACCATTACCATCATCGTCTGTTATATTTAGTCAAAATATGACTTGAAAATCCAATATGTTAATATTAACGTTTCCTGCATATTCTTTCTCTCTTCCTTAACTGCAGCTTTGATGTGGAGAATGGCCCATCACCGAGCAGAAGTCCAGGCCTGGAGGCGGCTAGTCCGTCGTCAGGCCTGGTCCTACAGTTCCCGCAGCGCAGGGAGTCCTTCCTCTACCGTTCCGACAGCGAGTTCGACCTATCGCCTAAGTCAATGTCGAGAAATTCTTCCATCACAAGTGAATCGTAAGTTTTATTTCAATATTTTTGAGTGGACCTTAGCTTATAAGAAAGGGCAAGAAATTGTCGCACCCTGTTTAATACCGGCATTGCTACAGTTTCCCCAGTCAAAGAAGTCTTTCCTTTCCTTTACTGGTCCACCAGCAACTAGTCCTTGTCGAGAAATTGTTTCATCACAAGGGAAACCTTTTCCATATGTGTTTAGCGTACTACTTATGGTAAGCTATTTAAAGAGAAGAGGGCACAAAACCCTAACCCCCCCCCCCCCCCCCCTTAATGCACTTAGCCTGGTCTAAGAATTGTTTTCATAGGTTTCCAGAAAATTGTTTTAACGATGCTAATTCATGATGTATAAAGTGGTGAAGTGTGAACAAGTGTAAAAATGTCAAAATTTTGAACTTCATTTTCTGAAAGAGCATACACAATAATGTCCAAATGCTGAAAATCAATCAAATATGTTAAGTATTGGCTGAGATATGCCCATCCCAATGAATTTTTTTCCAATAGGGAATCAGTGTTATACTGCTCTGGTTCGTAACTTTATGAACCAGAGCAATATAACACTGATTCCCTATCGGAAAAAAAATCATTCCGATGGGCATATCTCAGCCAGTACTTAAGATATTCAATTGATTTTCACTATTTGGACATTATTCTTTATGCTCTTTCAGAAAATGAAGTTCAAATTGAGAAATTCTCAAAATAGATTTGTATGACGTTGCAGCTTCGGTACTCTATTAAAGTGATTCATTAATTCACTGAATACTTATGGTCTTGATTGTTTAATCTTGCTTCACACTGTGAAAGTTACCTTTGTATATTTGTTTTATTCACGTACATTAGAGAAGGGTGTGGCAAAAGCTTGAAAAGATGGGTATGGGGGCACATGCCCCCCCCCCCCCCAAAAAAAAAGAATAAATAACAACAACAAACAAACAAACAAACATAATTATTACAATATTTATTTCTTGATATACATACCTACTCCTACGAAGGGCATAAGAAAATGATTATCCCCCCAAAAAACTTTTTTTTTATTTTGATTAAAATGGCCCCCTCACTGTTTCATTCTTGCAGACATACACAGGAGGACATCATCGTCACGCCATTCGCCCAAATCCTTGCCAGTTTACGCAACGTCCGCAAGAACTATCTTAACCTTACGGGTCTGCCGCAGAGCACATCAAGGTATGCAAACCCATCTCAAACACTTTGATGCACCGGCAACACAACTGATCCTATGCACGCAGCCATCTTGCATAGTTTGTGTGTAAAGTGCAAAATACAAAAATGTACATTATGTAGACTTCTTTATGTGTTGTACAAGCTGTTGGCGCCTGTTTATCGGGTGCTATATGTTTAGAGGCAGCCATTTGTATATTTTGCAATTCTACAAAATTAATGTTCATTCATAGTATTCTTGCAAACTGAAGGATTTGTACCCCAGTTTGATTGTTTGTGCCATGTCTTCTATTGTTATTATGAGGTTATAGCCAAATGAAGAATTAAGCAAGTTTGTCACAACATGTCAATTCACTGAATGAAAGATTAGTATTTAACTCATTGAGCTATTAATATGGGCCAAAGTTTGAGCTTGTATCTCAAACTTAACAATTTGTATCCCGTTTACCTATATAGTTTGTGCCATTTTGTTCTCATATCACAAAATGAAAGATAATGTATGTATCAAACTGTTCCTAAGTGTTAATTTTATTTAGGAGTTGATAATCTAGATGACAATTTTTTTATTTTGGCTATCTGTCCATCTGTAAACCCATTCAGGACTGACTGATTTTACTGCAACATGACTGTATTCTCCATAGACCTAAGCCGGCATATTTTCGGGACCAGTCCTGAACGGGTTAATATGCATTAGTTTTTATTTCAAAATGATTCTTACACTCTTTAAAACGTATCCACAGTAATCGACAATCGCCACGAAACACTCAGACTAGCAAGCAGTCGTCGACGGAGGAAAACTCGTCGAAGATGGCGACGGACACGCTGGAGGAACTGGACTGGTGCTTGGAGCAGTTGGAGACGATGCAGACACACCGGTCTGTCAGCGACATGGCCACAAGCAAGGTACGCGTCTCCACCAGTCGCAGTCCCATGAAATATATCCATATTAAAATTAATTCATATTTGAACAACATAAATGCTAATAGACTATATATCGAGTAAGGTCTGCATTTCTACCAGTCACAATACAATTAAATATATCCATATCGAAATTAATTTGAATTTGAACATCATATATGCTAGAATATAGAAATACACGTACATGTATATAAAAGGTCAAGTATATAGTTGGTCTTAATCTCATTAAATATATCCATACAAAAATGTATTCAACTTTGAATATCATAAATTGTAGACATGGCCACAAGCAAGGTAAACTAAGTTTCCACTAGTCGTTATCGAAATAAATACAATCAAACACGTGTTGAGACCACCCAAGGAAAACAAAACTACTGGCCTCTGAAGACAGGTGACCACTATAGACAGGTTCCATAATATTGATCTTTCTCTGCAGGGGATCACTTTTTGATGGCCACTTCAGGCAGGTTGGCTGCTATACACAGGTGGCCACTAACACAGGTTTGACTGTATATCCATATTAAAAATTTATTTGAATTTGAACACCATGAATATTAATTTTGGAAATATCAGTTTAATCATATCGGATGAGAATGGGGAGGTTGATTTGGGCTAAATTGCATTTAACGTCATCAATAAATTATCTTGCTCTTTTTCTCTCTTTTACTCCTCCAGTTCAAGCGGATGTTGAATCGGGAGCTCTCTGCCTTCTCGGAAACAAGCAAATCAGGGAACCAAATCTCAGAATTCCTCTACAATACATTTCTTGGTAAGTGCTTCATAGAAATTCACCCCAAACAAATCAAATCAATGGGTTATAATTATTATTATTTCAAGTGGATCTTCAAGTTAGTCAAATGGCAAAATCACTTCATAACTATGTTATGAAATATGCTTTCTAAAGTCAATTTTGCATTCATATTGCTGGACCTTTTTCTTAAATAGGACATTTTTAGCTCATCCGGCCCGAAGGGCATGATGAGCTTATGCCATGCCGTTGCGTCCGGCGTCCGTCCGTCCTTCCGTCCGTCCGTCCGTCCACAGTTTTCAAAATGCTTCTTATTCGTTATTTTTCAACCGATTTTGATTCTGATTGTTTCATAAGATAGGGCTAGGAGGGGGATTTAAAACTTCTACACAGAATCGTGAAATTCATTATCTATGGTAATTTATGCAAATTTATTCGAAATCACAAAAAATGCTTCTTCTCCTTCATTTCTCGACCGATTTTAATTTGGTTTGCTTTATCTGGTAGAGCTAACTTTTGTACACTAAACTTCTACACAGAATTTTGAAATTTGTCTCCATTCATTAATTATGGTAATTTTTAATTTTTTAATTTTTTTAATTTTTTTAATTTTTTTTTTTTTTTTTTTTTTATTTATTTTTTATTTTATTTTTTTTTAATGTTAAATTTTTTTAAATTTATTATTTTGTTTTTATTTTTTTTTTTTATTGTTTTTTTTTTTTTTTTTTTTTTTTTTTATGTTTTTTTTTTTATTTATTTATTTATTTTTTTATTTATTTTTTTAATTAATTTATTTATTTATATTTTTATTTTATTATTTTATTTTTTTCCCATGTCCCTTCCGGGGCGTCAAATTTATATTTTTTTTCACTCTAATTTTTTATTTTTTATTTTTATGTCCCTTCCAGGGCATCAAATTTTTATTTTTTGACCAGTTGAAAAGTGTACCACATGAAATTTGCGATATTTGATGTTGCGAGATGGCGGATGAGCGCTACGTCATTGACGTTCTGGTTCCTTATTGTACCCTATTTAGTTAACCTCTTGACTGCAGGAACCACATGGGTTGTGCACAAAGTCTATGGAGATTTTTAAATCTCCAAAGGAACGGGTTAAAATGTAAAATGCAGATTAAGAAAATTCCCGGGCAATCATCATTATTAGTGGTTATTAGAAATGGGATTGAGTGACAAAATGCAGCAACGCTTTATAATCGCTTCCTTTTTTAAATATTTAATATGAATTTCAAATGTCTTTAAATTAGTAATGTTTAATTCTGTAGTATGCGGATTGAAAACATTCCCACGGCAATCATTATCTTTAGTGGTTATTGAAAGCGGGATTGAGTTACAAAATGTAAAATCATTTTATCGCTTCCCTTTTTCTGAAATGTAAAGTGCCTTTTAATAAATAAGTTATGTCTGTTTCTTTTAAATGTGGATATGGCAAATTCCCCAAGATGATCATTATTTGTAGTGTTACTGCAATAGATTACTTAGATGGGAACAGAGGGACAAAATACAAAACGCTGCTTGTGATCATGAATATAAATTGTCGAGGATCAATAATACATCGGTGATGCTAAGCGTGTTTTCTTTCATTTACATTTGTAATAAAACTGTCTCAGATAAAGTAATGTCTGTACCTTTTTTTCTAGAATCTCATGTTTTATTAAATGATTCATTTATAAGCTCCTTCCATCACCGTTTTGTTTTTCTCTCTCGGATGAATGTAATATGTTTTCTTGAATATGAGCTGTATATATGAACTCAGTAATGTTTATATTTCTGTTTTTTAATTCATGTGAAAGAAGACAGAAATTTCCCCAGGGAAAATTGACACGATTATGTTTATTTGCAACGGGGATCGAGAGTTGGCGGAAAGGGATCTTTCTGGCGCCACGCGTGGTGCGATTAATGGACGAAAATCGAGCTAATGCTGGAACCCACGCCTTGTTTATTTACGTTAGGGATTTTCTCTCTCTCTCTTACCTTCTCACAACATTCTGTCATTTTCTTGTTGCTTTTTCTTTTATTTTCCCTCTGTTAACGTTTTGTAAATGTTACGTTCTTTTTCAAGGGGGGGGGGAGGGGTCTATTCCTTATCTTTTACTATTCTGTCTCTATTTTGTGGTGTATTGTGTGTGGTTGTTTCTTTTTCTCTTCTTATTTTAATCTTGGCTTACATTTCTGGGGGAAGAGTTAAACTTAGGTTGGACTTAAAGTTATTGAAAGCCATTTGTATCCTCTGGGTGAACAAAATATTCAAGAGCAAAGTTACTAGACGCCTTCAATTCTCTTTTAATTTTTCAAATATTTTCTGAATTTTTCCTCCTTACATCGCAGACAAGCAACAAGAATGCGATGTGCCCGTACCCCTGTCTGCCCGGGAGCTCGCTCCCTCGCCGTCGCCGCTCCTGAAGACGCAGACGTCGAAAAAGCTGCTGAAGGCGAACGCGATGTCAAAGGTCAAAGGTGTAGGGGTCGCGCAAAAGGTGGAGCAACACAACAGTATAACCGCCGACCTGGTGCAGAAGTATGGCGTCCCAATCAAGAAAGACAAGGAGGAGGAACTAGAAAAGGTATAACTAATATTTTTAAATGATAGTGAATTGGTTCTTATTAGTAGGAGTGGTAGTTGTGGCCGCAGCGTCGTCAATGTCATTGTCATTGTCATTGTCATATACAGTAAAATCTGTCCGTCTTAACGCCCACATGTGTATAGCAGCCAACCTGTCTACAGTGGCCATGCTTTGTTGTTTCCCTTTGCCGATCATTATACACAGGTTTGATTGTACTGCATACTGGTTATTGTGGCTCGGAGGTAAGAGTATCTGTCTATTAATATGACCGGGGGTCTGTGGGTTCAAGCCTCTGTCTGGTCATACAGGTTTCTTGTGTCTGGTGACATATAATCCAAGGGTTATCAGTGGATATGTGCCCTGGAGACAAGGCATTTTCTTAGCCACATTTGTCTCTCTCAGCTCTGGTGTAGTAATATCCAGTTTTACATGTATGCTATTATTATCATTGTTTTCATTGACTTGTAATTTGTCTGAATAACGTGTACATGTTAATTGTATGTTAATCACATAGAATTGAGCTTAAATGCTGTAATTATAAAATATATGTATACAAAATCAGACTTATTCTTAACAGTATTTGATGTGCCTGTCCCTTTAGCTTAGCTAAAACCAGGGTAAGAACAAACATTTGAAATATTAGTATAAAGCGCGTCATAATTGTACGTATCATCATCATCATCACCATCATCATAAGCTGCCCATCCGCCACTTCGAAGGAATGCTCCCCAGGGAGTGGAGATGGTGCACACAATGTGTGCTGGTTTGACCGGAGTGATATTGTATCATAATATTTTATCAGATTAGGCGTTTTATAACATCAAACCTATTATTATTATCATCATCATCATCATCATCATTAATATTTCTGTTACTATTTATCTTTTGTTTTGATTGCAGGAGATGGGTCTGCTAGATTCGTGGTGTATAGACCTCTTCAAGATTGACGACTTCACAAACCACAGACCTCTGACAACCATCGCCTACCGGTTATTTGAGGTAAATGTGCAATCTACAATTTATTTGCTCAACGTTGAGGACTAAAAGATAATCAAACTGCCTTTCCATTATTTGATCATAAATCTTTGTTACGAGGCCCAAGACTAGTCCGCTAATGATCGGGCTAGATTCTTTCAAAAATGCATGTTAGAGCAACATCAAATTTATCTTGAATGGGTTAAAAATGCAAGGGGATATGTGCACTGAAATAGGCATTTTCTTTCACATTTTATTTTGCTCGTGATGTGTGTACCTTATAATGAATACAAATGTGGGCTTTTAATGAACCCATACAATTTCAGAAAATAAAACTTATATCAAAGTCTTGAATTTCTCTTCATTTTAGTGTAGGAACAAGAAAGGTATGATCCATTAAATTCAAAAATCTCATTATTTGTCATCTGTTCAGGATCGGGGGCTACTAAAGACGTTCCAGATTCCCGAGAAGACGTTCCTGGTCTACATGATGACCGTCGAGGACCACTACCACCGGGACGTCGTGTACCACAATCAAATCCACGCAGCTGACGTCGTGCACTCAACTCACTATCTCTTATCGGCACCAGCGTTAGAAGTAAGTGATAATATAAGGATGTGTCCAGGAAGTTAAAGGTAAAGTCCTTCCTGTGCCAATTTTGCCATAAAAGGCGGGGCCTATCACCGATTCATTAGCCCTAGGCCACACATCTACTAAATGTAGCAAGAGCTACAGAAGGGGGCCAGCCCTCTGGTAACTCATGTGATTAACTTTCCCTTCTCCATTCTGTAAATGCCGAGCGCCTGGCTAGAAGGCAGAAGGTACCATTTTTAAAGTCTTTGGTATGACCCGGTCTGGCAGACACTCTAACCGCTAAGCCACCATGCTCAGTCTGTGTCAAGGAAATAGTGATGGAATTGTTAGGTGCGCATGAAAAGGCAGTGGTAATTTGTGTTGATCCGAAAATCAGCGATATCCAACCTTGCATACTGCACATTCTATGGCCAAAATACAGGAGTGCACATTTTTAGTTCAACTACAAGCTTTATATCTTGTTTGAAGTTTGCAACAGCATTTGACTACAAAATATACATATACTGGGAGGATTATATATTTTTGATTGGTTATTCGATCCTACACCGATGTCCATTACACACTCGTGAGTGCCTAATCGCAAGGGTAATCAGTTTTGAGCATTTCAAACAGAACATTCAGGTTTCCAAGGTAAATGATGACAATAAAGACAGGTGGCCGAGAGCACGATCATGTCCCAGGACCAGCCCTAGTTCCACTGATCTCTAGGTTATGATTATGTAATCCCTTACAGTTGAATGAGTCAGGGCGGTATGTGTGCTCTGCTGCGTTCTGTAGATGTGTATGTGTTATTCTAGCATATTGACATTGATGAGTTAAGAGGCAATGATGCTAATTGCCGCGGTAAATCTCGCTGGTCCGTAATCAGGCCCCTGGGCCAGGTTCATGATACAAACGTCCAATATTTTCACTTTAAGGCCACATACATGTAATTATTTCCATGCTTTACCACCCCACAGAATGTGTTCACGGATCTGGAGATCATGGCAGCGTTGTTTTCAGCAGCAATACACGACGTTCACCACCCCGGTCTGAACAACCAGTTCTTGTGTAATACAAGTAAGTGTGACTTGTGCTAGGCATGTTCATATATACTTCCAACAAATTGTTATCTCAAACGTTAAAGAAAGCTTACGATGTTTTCACTGCTCTCAACTTGGGTGTAGTAAATGGGTACCTGGCAGGAATTTATACTTTAAAATGCTTGAGCGCCCCATCATGGCAGCTCGGCTAAAGCCAAGCCTTCAAACAGAAGACAATTTCATCTTTAATGAGCAGTTCAATCTTGTTACATTTGAAGGTGAAAGCATCGTTTTGTTTATTTTTGTACAGTTGCAAAATTAGCATTACTCTACAATGACATGTCGGTGCTAGAGAACCACTTTGCTGGCTGTTAATGGTTGCTTTTGTTTACACCCCTTTGAAACATTTTGTCAAAAACAAATTTCTCAATATAGGTGCCGAATTAGCAATACTCTACAATGACATGTCAGTGCTAGAGAACCACTCGCTGGCCGGGCACGGCCTTCAAACTCCTGATTCGAGACAACTGCAACATTTTCAAATGTTGATACTTTTCTTTAGATAACTGTACAATGTAAAAATAAATGGGGAGCGAAGAAAGGTCCGATGGCACACTGACCATTGTTTGAATACATGCTTCTAATCTTACAGGTGCAGAATTAGCAATACTCTACAATGACATGTCGGTGCTAGAGAACCATTCGCTGGCCGTGGCCTTCAAACTCCTGACGGAAGACAATTGCAACTTCCTGGAGAACCTCAACAAGAAGCAGCACCAAACACTCAGGCAAATGTCCATCGACATGGTGAGAAAACTGCCTACTTTCATGGGCTTGTTTTATTTCAAAAGGTTCTGAGCTACGTACGTTGTCTGGCGCAGAGCTAGGGTGTAATTATCTACACGTTTCGCACAGAGCGTGGATAGCCCTTTGGAAATTCCAAACTCTTTAGGGTCTGAACGCAGAGATAATTGCACCCAGACAATTAAAGTACATACAGTAGCTAAGACCCTGTCATGAAACAAGCCCAAGGTTAAGGGGAGACACCCGCCTAGATCTTCTAAATGTTGAGGGGGAATATGGTTTGAGGTGTTTAGGGTTAGGGTATAGTCTCTGAAATGGCTACCCTGGATAAATTAAAAAGTTCTTCTTATTAGTCAAGTTATGTGTGTGAATTATCATTTGTGATAATATAGCGTATGATATTGTGATGATTATTTGACATGTTCTTCTCTGTTATTTATCCACAACATTCAAAGTACTTGCAACCGACGTGTCGAAGCACATGAGCCAATATGAAAGATGTTGGACAGTTACGCTCTGGATCATATGGCGTGTTGTAATCAGGGTGCGGATAATGATATTGTGATGATGATTATTTTGACAAGTTCTTCTGTTTGTTTGCACAACCTTCCAGGTACTTGCAACGGACATGTCGAAGCACATGAGCCTTCTGGCTGACCTCAAGACGATGGTGGAAATGAAGAAAGTTGCTGGCTCAGGGGTCTTATTACTGGACAACTACAATGACAGGATACAGGTAGGCTGAAACATTGATGGTGGTTGTGGTTAGTAGTGGTGTTGTTGTGTGATGATGATGATGGTGGTGTTGGTTCTTGTAGCAGAAGCATTGGTAACGTAACAAACCTGTAATGTGTGTTCCCTGCACAATATTATGACAAGCAAAAGATGCCAAATAACAGGCCAACATTCTGTTCTAATTGGTCAAATTTGAAACCTGACATGGGGTCACAAGATGCGACCTACATGTAGAACGAAAACTGCTTAACTAAAATTACTGATCTAGGAATCATTTTTCTCAGTAAAAGATTCCCGGTCTAGTGAATTTAGTCTCCCTGTCCCTTTTGTAAGGGAAGAAAGCTCTTTCCTTTTATTGTGGCCACCCTGTAAAACGACTACTATTTGTATTATTTATAACAGGTACTCAAGAATCTAGTGCACTGCGCTGATGTGGCCAACCCGAGTAAACCGCTCAACATCTACACGCAGTGGACGACGATGCTGATGGAGGAGTTCTTCCGTCAGGGCGACATGGAGAAGAAGAAGGGGGTCGAGGTCAGTCCCATGATGGATCGGGAGAACGCCTCTATCGAAAAGTCGCAGGTAAGTTTGTGCGTTCCTTTTTAACCCCTTGACCACGGGAACCGAGTGGGTTGTGTACAAAGTGTCTATGGGGATTTCATAAACTCGTAGGGAACGGGATAATGTAATGGTGCAGGTTTTGGTTACTAAAATTCAGTTTGACCAAAACTGTACTCTCTTTACCAAAACTCAACTATCCCTTTTAATTTAACTGAAAAGACCTTTTCCCATATCTTAGCTTTATTAGCCCACAAAGACACAAAGACAAGAAACTGAGATAGCAGTAATTCATGAATATGGGCGCTGGTTAACAGCTTCATTTCTTTCCAAGGAGCCACAAATCAAAGTCAAATTGTCCAGTTTCATCAAGGGCTTTTTTTTTTTACAAAAACCCCCATCATAATTCATGAAGATGTCTTTTTGGGGCTGCTGAATCTGGAAAAATTATTTGCCCAAAGGGGCCACTAGACCTAAATCAATTATTAGGGGGCCCTAAAGCAGGAACATGAACATATCACTTTAATTTGTTTATACTACATGTATGTTTACTTTCCTACAGGTGGGCTTCATAGACTACATCTTGCACCCGCTGTGGGAGACCTGGGCGGACCTGGTCTACCCCGACGCCCAGGAGATCCTGGACCATCTGGAGGAGAACCGGAACTGGTACCAGAGCCAGATCAGGGAGAGCCCCTCGCCGAACCCGGGAACCGGATCAGAGTCCAGCGAGGACAAGGCCAACGGCGACAACAACAACGCCAACATCGTCATCGGGCGGCTGACGCTGGAGGACTTGGAAGAAGGGGATTTGTCGGACACCCCGTCCCAGCCGGACAACGGTGGCACCGCCACCCCCATTTTCCAAGGTTTGCCGGGGCACGACGTGCCCGCAATCAAGAGGAATAGTAAGGATGACGGTGCGTCTTGTGGCGGGAGTTGTAGTAGTGTCGTTAGTGGTAGCAGTAGTGGCAGCCCGAGTGTGGTGGACAAAACGAACGCGAGGAACGCAGCCTCCTCGGCGGCAGACTTGCTCAAATTCAACAAGATGAGGCTAAAAGCCGACACGAAGAAGGAAACGGATCTATAGTAGTTACCCCCTTTGCCTACGGGAACCTGACGGGCTATGCACAATGTCTATAATGGAGATTTCATTCAGAACCTTAAAGGGAATGGATTAAGGAGGAAATGCATCTCCTGATGGAACCATGACTGCAAAATATGTTATTTATCGCGGGGCGATTTGCCTGTAAAGGAACTACATTTTTATCATGGAGCCAATTGCCTGTTTAGGAAATACAGATTGCCTCTACTTTTGGACAAGACGACGTCTGCTGTATACTCTTTTGAGACAATGCCTCCTAGTTAGTGGACATTCTTCTCTATGTTTAGACTTTTAAAAATCATGAAAGCAATGTATTTGTATATGTAGCTCTGTTGTGCCTCTATTTTGTGTTGGATGCATTTTTTGTATAGAACTCCATGCTTAAGAAATTTATCCAGAGGAAAAGGGGAAGAGGCCCTAGCAGCGGGAAATCAGTCTGTTAATTTGGACATTTGGCAGTGGTGATCTGGAAGCAAAAGGGAGCAAAAGACCGGGAAGAGGAAAAAGGCGTACAGAATTGGTCAAATCATGCACTTTTTTTGTATTTAAGGGATAGAATATTGTATGTGGAAATCAGTTTGCCATTAAAAGTGTACAGTCTTTGCCTCCACTTAAACCCTCTGATTGTGGTAGACATGAAGCAGTGTTTTTTATGTCGATAGAATTTCTGACCCTGTCGGTGCCAGAAGGGTTATTGTATTTATACCACTTGCGCGTTTTGATACAGAGGCTTTAAACATGGTACAGGAAACGAGAGATATACATGTATGTAGGGGAAAGATGATTAAATTAATAGTTGCAATAAATTTTATTATTGAAATCTATTGTAAATTTTCATGTGCAGAAATAGTTGAAGATGTATTTCTAGCTTTCTTCTTAATAATCATAGAATTATGTGATTGTTTTGTAAAGACATTTTTGACGTAACTCCTTGACTACGGGAACCGGGCTATAGGTAGGCTATGTATAAAGTCTATGGGGATTTCAGAATCGCTTAGGGAATGGGTTAACTTTTTTGTCTGATATGCCTCCCTTTATACTTTGCTAAAGTGTTGCCCCCAAAGATTGACTGGTATTTATACAGTTGCCGACACATTCAGGATTGGTTGTTTTGTTTTGTGTTTCTGGATTGCCATACCATACAGTAAAACCTGGAAATGTAGAACAACTTTAGGAAAATATGAAGCACAAAAAAGGCATATATTTCAAGTTTGCATTTGCATATAAGATGTTCCCAGCAATTTGATATCGTCTCAATATTTCTGGAGATTTAAGGCATTTTGAGTACTCTATTCTTGTTGAAGCATTCAGCTGAATACATGACACATAATGTACTATGCTGCAATGTCAATTTATTTTCAGAAAAGGCAGTACATATTTTCTTTTTCACTTTGAAGAGAGGCTGAGTTAGATTCCGACCTAAAATTAAAACATTTGATTGAATGTTCAAATGTAAAAAAGAAAAGTAAGTAGTATATTGATGTAATTCCTATCTTTACTGATTTGTATTACTGTGCTTTAGTTATTTTTTATAAATCTACAACTTTCATGTGGTCATGAAAATAAATCGTCTGTTGAAATTGCATAATTGTCAGTAAATAAATTCCAGACTTTCCCATTAACAAAGAAACATGTAATGTAATATCCCTTAAACTTGGACAAAATTTCAATAATGATACATATAATAATACATAAATGTACATTACATTACATTTTGGTTCAAGGTGTCAAATTAACTTTTAATGACAGTATTTAACGTGAATATCAAGCCTTAAATGCTTTAATCCAAGTTAACTTTTATGACAGTATTTAAAGTGAATATCACGCCATTAATGTTTTAATCCATTTGCAGACCGAAAGATTACCATAACTGCGCAGAATAGCAAGTTGATTGTGGTCACTCTACGGAAGAAGAATGGCATATTTGGATTTATATATTTTGCTCTCTTTTGCTCGCTATTGTTTTACATTACCTAACATTACCTCAGTTGATGAATGAATGGAATGTAGTGTAATTTACATACGTACGATTTTAAATATAGTAAAATCAAATGTAGTAATTTCTATTCAACTGTTCTATCGCTATCTTTTTGTCTCTATCTATCTATCTATTGCTCTCTCTATCTTTCTATCTATCTATCGTTCTCACTCTCTATCTCTATCTATCTATATAATTGCTCTCTATCTATCTATATAATTGCTCTCTCTCTCTCTCTCTATTATCTTCTATAGATCCAAACATCACTATATCTCTTTTCCAGTTTCAGTATAAAGCTATACGAGTCAATGATAGTACAGAGCAATAAACACTCGTTATATACAAATGTATATATCAAGTTTTCTATTAATTCTGAAGATCAATGAAGTATTCTGGTTGTACTTTGTAGTAAATGAATGTACAAACGCAACATTTGTTTCAGTAATTGTCAAACAGAAATGATCAACAATTGACTTTTTGTGTAAGTTAATTTTCATACATAAATAAGCACAGACTGGCTTTGTGCGAGGTCATTGTCTTACTTCGCATTGAAAATGCAGTAATCACTGAGCAAGTATTCTACAACCGAGTTTGCGTTCATACATGCATGCATGCATTATTTCCAATGGGAGGCTATTGCTATTGCCATTTTTAAAAAAATTACCTGCATATATATGGTTGTCAAATGATGCAATTTAAATATAAACCAAGGTTGAATTGATGTGATTCCTTTGAGTAATCTCGCTCGCAACTTTATTGTTTGATTTTGGACCATATATATGGTTGTCAAATGATGCATTTTAAATGTAAACCAAGGTTTAATTGAAGTGAATCTTTTGAGTAATCTCGCTCGCAACTTTATTGTTTGATTTTGGACCGTATATATGGGTGTCAAATGATGCATTTTAAATAACCAAGGTTGAATTGAAGTGAATCCTTTGAGTAATCTATCCCACAACTTTGTTTGATTTTGGACCTGAAATTTCACCTTTTTGGTGTGTGTTTTAGAGTGTCCTTGTATCTTTCTGTGGGGTACATTTTTTCTTCACTTTTTTGGCTTGCTCATAATCAACGTTTTAAAACATGGTTTGGGCTGAGATTTTTCAAGTTAAAAAGTTAATCTGAATCGCTCTTCAAAATGTTGATTAAGATCTTGAGCACCCTATTGGTATGCAGTACTATTTGAACTTCATAAATCATAACTAAAGTGGCATAATACAGCTTGCAGAATGCGTGGTAAATTATTATAGTATGGTGGGTCTTTTTCAAATCTTACGGGTTATTTTCCCTATATTTGTTCCTTGGACGTTTTGTAATTATTACTGATATTAAAAGCGTGTGTGATCAGCAGACAATTTCCATTCTTTTTGTTGTGAAACGATTGTTGGCTGTATGTATTTGTTTTCTTTGCTGTTAAAAAGTATTGTTACTGCGGGGTTTGTTTGCCATCTGAGAAGAAGAAGCGTTATTATGACTCTAAACAAAACAAACATTATTATTTTGCCCTGCTGTTTTATTTTTGTTTACACTGAAATAATAGTGAACAAAATAATATGTATATGCTGGTTTTCAATACATGAAGTCATTTTGGGGGAAATAAATACAAATAATTACCAAAATGCAAATAGAACATTTAGAAATGTGGGGCTTACAAACACAAAAGAAAACGTTTCTGCCAAGTTGAATACTTAACTCTTTTAAAAAGCTAGGCCCGAATCATCGTCATAATCAGACAGCAACCCTGTGTTATATTAGTCCATGAAAAACATATAAATCTAACATACTATTGGACATTTTGAACTGTTTCCATAGATTTAGAAAATGATGCACTTTATCCAGAGTTATTGCATTTAAGCTGCCTTTTAAAATTTGGGACGTAGACATAATGCATCTTTTTTTAAAGTTAAATCATTTGTCTGTGACAGTGATTTAAAAACAAATGTAAAATATTATACAAGATTGTTATTTTATTCAAGACACATCTACAGTATATAGATAAATATGATTACCATATGGTTTCAGTATAAAGTATTAAACAGAAATACAAGGCATGAACATTCTTTTATGTGTACAGATTTTTGTGACAATCTTCTTAATATTGTGTAGAGGCAAAATAAAGCAATAAAATTATAGAGAGACAGGAATTGATGTACATGTATATATCTAGTGGCATAGCATGAACTGACAGGGTGTTGGGGGATGTCACTTTATATTGAGGGTACACTCTTTATTTTGTTAGTTTCACCCATTTTGTTCTGCTTTTGTCAAAGTATTTCAGATATGTGCCCCCACCCCCAATAGCTATGCCACTTTTTATATCATTTCCAGATGAATACTGTTGTACATGAAACATTTTCCTTTTATTTCGGTGTAGCATATGTTTGCTTTTTATCCTTCTTTCAGGTTAGGTTTCATAGTTATTTTGTGCTTTCCAGATTTGTATTTGCCAACATAATTTATATAATTTGAAGTTATGCATGATTTTTGTTGTTTACTTGTTATAACAATCTTCATGCCATGTTTGTTTTGCTCTGTGATTTGCGGGGTATTGTTGTTCAAAATAATACTGTACACGTGTAGTAATCGTGAGACTAAGAAACTTATTTATGAGATATTTATATTGAGAACTTGTTTGTACTCTGGTGTTTATTTATGATGTTGTGATTTTGGATGGAGCACAGATATTGTGCTTCATCCTTTTTTGTATTAACCTCTTGCTTATGGGAAACGGGCGTGTCGTGTAGTACCTCTATATAGGACTTACCATATCTCGGAGGCAATAGATTTGCATGAAATTAGCAACATTACTTCAGCGACAGGATCGCGTGTGATTGCCAGCGTTTAATAGTTACAAAATGAATGAATAAAACATATTACAGTAAAAGTTTTATGGAAACTGCAGACATTTGGATATTGACTTTGCATTTATTCTTATGCTATAGAGATAACGCAGCATAATACAGACTGTTTCACGGTGTCATGGACTATGATTATGATAAAAGAAAATCGTTTTTTGAACAACCATTACTAACCATTTTGACTATTTGAAGGTAAAAATCAAAGTTTATTTTCTGATAGAAAAACATTCATATTCAATTGAAATTTACTGCAACCAAATCAAAATCAAGTTGGATTGTTTACAAACGGTACAAGTAAAATCAAATTAATACAAGGATGTCATATCTAATAAAAATACACAAGATCAACTATTATGATGTTATACATTGTTTAAAAAAAATACAATTGCTGATTCATTTCAAGAAGTTAAAATAAACATAATAAATATAAAACATGTTCAAGAATTAAAAATTGTATGATAAAAACTATTGGAATAATGAGATTTGATTCATTGTGCTGCAAAATTCAGTAAGAAGAGTAAGTTTGCAATTATGTTGTCTCTTTATATTAAAGCCATTGATATAAATTGTAAGCTATTAATGACAAACTATTTATAGATCAGTTTCTAAGCTATTTACTAGATCAATAGGTGCTTTTCTGTAACTGTCAGTATTGAAGGAAAAAAAGTGTACAAAATGAACTTGCAAAATTGATTTACCAGATGATTTCTGAAAATGATATAAGGTTAGCTGATATGAATGATAATAATTTGTTTTATTTGTTGCCTTATGCGGAGATGCATAATTCCAAAAATGCAGTGTCTGTACTATCCGATGACGAGTATAATAATGCCACCATTATTATGTTATAATAATGCCTGAATGATAAAATTGGAAACAATTTACAATTTATAAAGAACCCTGTTTCAATAGAAATTGGAATTATCTAATGACAATGATTATTTTTCAAAATAAAGATCATTTAGATAAAACTTTGGAATAACATACCAATTGAAATAATTTGTGTTTTAAGCCCGGTGCAGACAGAGCCGACTCGACCCGATCCGACTGGTTTTCAGTCAGGCTAGAGTCAGTTTCACTCAGTCGGAGCCGATCCAACATGTTGAATCGTCCTTGAATGACCTCCGACTGGCACTTGACTGGAAAAACCGGAGTCCTGAGGCAGCGCATACTGAGTTAATCAGGCTGAAAACCAGTCGGGTCGAGTCGGCTCTGTCTGTGCCGGGCTTTACATGTTTGCATTGCATGTATAACATTTTTTATAAATTGTTGGAGTTTTCTTATATTGAAATTTATTTGTAGACTAAAAGAAAGGGGCATTTCTTTTCTGTCTAACTTAATTTCACTCAAATCATGTGTCATTTTTACGACGGGATTTGTTACAATGATATCATATTTCTAACTTGATTTCCATTTAGATCTCTATCAAAAATTGAGACAAGGGAATTTATGACGATGTCATCGTGCTTTTTTAAAATCTTATGTTTAACTTATTATGAACTGAAATGTGACTGTATTCCTAAAAGTCGGTGTGTTTGTACATAATTATCAATCGTTATCGTCATTATCAACGTGACCTTCACTGTGTGTGTACAGTGTAGAAAGAGAAAGAAAAGAAAGAATAATGTATACATTTTGACCATGTTTTGTGATATTCATAAACTGGAGAAAAAAATATATATAATATCATGAAAACAAGTTATCATATGAGAGTATTACTTAGTTGTTGTTTTTTTTTTCTTTACTCATTATTATGCTCAAGTTTGATGCTTATGATTGTATAGATAATAATTCTTATACAAATGAAAGTTATTTGCCATTGTGATTGGCAACTGTTTATTAAAAAAAAAGTTTATGAATGTACATGTGTATAGATACTGGGCAGTATTTTGCCCCATATTAAAACCATTGCAATACCAGTCTGTATATGATACGTGTCATGAATGATTCTTTTGAGCATTGTGTGTTGTGTCATAGGTGTGCAAGGCAGGGGCCTAGGGGGGAATTGGTGATATTTGGGCAAAAAGCAACCCACAATCGGGCAAAAGCATCTTATAATTATTCAGGCAAAATCATCATCATTTTGGGTTAAAATCATGTCTTATTTGGACAATTTTTGACAAAATCATGCAAATTTCCGCCAAAATCAAGTATATAATTTTCAGCCTAGGGCATCTACGTGCTGAAATACTTTTGTTTGTGTGTGTGTGTGTGTGTGTGTCGGGTGAAAAACGGGAACGATTGGATTCAGGTAACGGACCCCAGCCCCCTTGGAAAAAATGTCCATGGTTGAGATAATGTAATTTATACTGTGATAAATCATTCATTCAAACAACCAATTAATACATCATAATACATCATAATACATCAGTCAATCAATTGATCAGTACATTATGATACTTCAAGTTAAAGGGAAATTTTCCCAACCATGTATTTACCTTTGATTAATTTCTCTACACATTAAAGCATAATTTCATGCAAATATGTCCAATGTTTGCCCTCTGAACAAAGGAGGGGCATCATTCAAAGTCAATCGCTGTATGGGCTAATCCCATTCATCGCGTATAGGGAGGCTGCCATATTTGTTGAAACCCGGAATTTGAATGCTAGGTCAAACCCGAACAAACAAGCTCGGCCTCTTTTTGTTAGCTCTCGCAGCTCGCGGGGTTTGTGCGCAAACACAAGGCAAAACGTGAGCCAACAAAAGGAGTAGTTCGGGTTTGACGTCACATTTTAGAGCGATCCGAGTTTCATAAACATCAATGGCAGCCTCCTTGGTGTTCGCGATGAATGGGATTATCCCGTACAGTGAGTGACTTTGAATGATGCTCATCCCTTGCTCAAAAGGCCAATGTTGGTCGTATTTGGGTCAGAATTTTGAAAAGTGCACTTTTAGGCCCAAACAGGGTAAAATTCAATTTATTTTTTGTATTTAAAGACATCTATCTAATGTGAAAGCATGCAATCCTAGCTTTCAGGCGTACCCCATTATACTGGCAAACTCCATGTGGTTCCGTTTTTATTCACTGTTGAAGTAACCCATCTCCAAAAGGCGAACGTCCGTGAGGGATTATGTAGATATAGATTTAGTACCCATATAACTCATTTATTTTCTGTCATATACAGCTTATATTCGGACAATTTACTTCTAAGACTTGCTTCTCTCTGTATGCTAAACGTGGATTGTGTTTTATTTGCCAAATAGAAAATACAAACGTCCAAACTTTGACTGAATTGTTATATTTCTTTTTAAATAATGTATTATTCAGAACCTTTGCTTTTCTTTAGCCGCATTTTTTAGGAACGCACCTATATACGCTCGTATTCCCGTATCACATATTTTAATGTGCATGTTAATAGGATCAATTGCTGTCTAGATCATATATTACATAATTACATGACCAAAGAGAGTATAGTTTTCATCACGGACGTTCCCATATCGCTCACGGACGTTCGCCAGAAACAAGAATGTTGGCAGAATGATCTGATCTCATCAAAAAGAGTTTCTATTCTTCGTAAATGGCTTTAAAACAGGGTCATTATAGAAACAAACTTGAACATTGCAATAAACCTTTAAAAATTGTTTGGTTTTTACATGGACCTGGTCGTTATAACGAGTCCTATTATTGGTTTAAATTGATTTAATGCTTATAGAACAATATATGATGATAATACTTTATCTATTCATATTATATTTAAGCTAGAGACCATGTATACATCCTAGTCAGATATAAAAGTAGCATTTTCAAGTCGCCTGGTCCCTCTTTCTTACTATATTGTTTTTAATTACAATTTCACGGACGTTCGCATAAATTTCACGGACGTTCTCTGCCTGAACAGTCTTACAGAAATCGATGACATTTATTTGAATCTCCTCCAGACCAATATAAAAACATATAAATTTATCCGTTGATATGATTTTAGCTATCTGAATTAATTATAATGACATGTCTGCTACTTAACTATCACTCTTAGTGGACCTGTGGAAATCGTAACCCCTAATTTTACACCGGCTTTCCCCGGTTGGGCACTCTATAACAGAAATGCCACTATACTTCTGTAAATAAATGATTTTACAACATTTCTGCAAACATAAATAACATGTATAATCAAAATAAAGGCCATTTTCCAGTTACCAGAATACGGTTTCTCACATGAGTCTTAATGTCACGGACGTTCGTATTAATTTCACGGACGTTCTCGAATTGCCTATAGTGTGGTACCCAAGTGTCCCATCTCGAGTCAATTAATTACAGAAATAAATGTAAGTGCCAACATAACGTATGTGCAAACATATATGCCTATCACACGTTTCAAACCTTGCCATATATATTTAAGATGTATTTTGACTTTGGGAGACCCATAATATATAAACTGTTATTTTGGTTTGTGTATGTTGTACATATATTTCGATTCAATTCGTATATGGTTTATTAATTGAAAATACATATATTTATCTATTCCAGCTATATGGCTGAATTGCTAATATGCATTTTCACAAAACATAAAACAAACTGAGGGTAACAAAAGCCATGAGCAAAGTAAATAATATACTCGTATAACTTATTTCTTAAATAAATACATATAGATTGCATTTTAGATCATACATGTATATGTTTTGTATAAAGAAATATTAGACATAGAAACCATTACGCTAAATATATACGCTAAACATATTATATGTGTTTATTATCGCATTTTATTATTATATTTAGAAAGAATATTTTAATTTAATGTAAAGCCAATCGCATAATTATTATAATAAAAACAATCATTTTAAAGCCTAACTGTTTAAATCTAATTTGCAGAGATTATAAATTGTTTTATAACATTAATATGTCAAAGTTAAATCTTTCAAATAATCACGTTGATAGTTAATTCCGATGTTTCCTGACCCACATATCGTTTCCTAATTGTTAACCTCCAATCGGTTAATTAATGTTTCAATTAGAATTAAGAACAATGTTGACCTTGAATGGTTTATTATAAATATTGCGCGAGCTGAAATTTAGTTGTATAATATTATAATGATCCTAGCAAAAACAATATTTTTGATATATCAAGAAAGAACAAAACAGCCAATATTATATATTATTACGATGAATTAAGTCATCAAAATAATGCATAAATCTTCAATCTCTATTAAATGGAAGAAGTCCAACAAATCTAATCCCTTGCTAGATATAAATTCAAACGATACCACATAATTTGGCACTATTAACAGATTTAAGCAGAGATGCTTTGAAAACCCATTCATACGTCATCATAATAATAAATGCGTTTGTCTCTAGATCTGCATACTTACGGGCTGGATATTGCAGCTTTGCACATCAGGCATAAATTATTATATAATTATGTATTTATTATCGTATTATCATTATTATCATTATTATTATTTTATTTATTTATTTTCTTTTTTGAGAGGGGGGGGGGGGGGGGAAGAGGGGTATGCATGTATTCGTTGCTTTTTCGTAATACAGTCAATATTGTAAAGCAAGTAGCTATCCTCTCGCAAGTAGCTGACGACCTTTGTGATGTACTCTCTTAATGTATTGGAGTGGAAATCCACTCTTTTTTCCACTCCTTAGGGAGCCATATTAGTGACCACTTCGTTTGGAGTGGAATCCACTCCTAACCCAGAGTTGACCCCCTTTTCACTCCAAACTAGAGTGGAAATTGTCCACTCTTTAAGGAGTTGAGATCCACTCCATTGTTCACCCCCCAGGGAGCCATATTAGTGACCACTTCGTTTGGAGTGGAATCCACTCCTAACCCAGAGTTGACCCCCTTTTCACTCCAAACTAGAGTGGAAATTGTCCACTCTTTAAGGGAGTTAAGATCCACTCCCTTGTTCACTCCTTAGGGAGCCATATTAGTGACCACTTCGTTTGGAGTGGAATCCACTCCTAATGCAGAGTTAATGTTGTTTTAACTCTCATTCTGGAGTGGAAATCATTCAAGCTGGATGGGGTGATTACAAAATCTATCAATTTGGGGTTTAGATATTCATCCACATGCACATATACATGTTAACAAACATACGCACATAAACACACATAATGTCCCATATAGGCATACACTAATTCTTACATTGAAAATGCAGTTTGTGAAACAAAATATAATGGAAATAAATTGTTGTGTTCAATGGAACAATGTATCGTGCACACATGCTGTGTGATGGTTCACATTTTGCTGGAATGAGCCCCAAAGGAAATCAAAACAATAATTTGCAAAACTATTTTAGGGTAGGTAATTGATTGTATCTTTTTTTCCCCTCGAAAAATAACATACAAAAACAATGTACTAGCAATAGAATATAATGATTTGCCTTGCCCTCATGTTTTAGTGAAAACAAAAGGTGAACCACTGCCCATTGGGCATACATTGTTTTTATGGGGTACACAACAACATTATGCTACAGTGAAACCTCTTTACACAAAGATCCTTGCGATTAAGACAATCACCTTGTTATAAAACAAAGGGTTAAAACATTGTTTTTAAACAACGGCTGG